>JASFAX010002606.1:0-45328 GCA_030737875.1 Allium sativum
ATATGACAACGTTATTGCGGACCACTTGTCTCGTCTTCCAAATGCCCCGTCTACTTCTCTTCGATCAACGAGAATTTTCTTGATGAACTATTCTTTTCTTTATCCATTGATCCTTGGTTCGCTGACATTGTCAACTACTTAATCACCAAGCAGACCCCTTCTTTTTGGTCCAAGCAGTATAAACAAAAATTCTTTTCCCAAGTGAAACATTTTTTCTGGTGTGACCCTTATCTTTTCAAGTATTGTCCTGACCAAATCATTCGAAGGTGTGTCCCTGACGCTGAAACTCGCAGTGTCCTCTCTTTCTATCACGACCAAGCCTGTGGTGGTCACTTCGGTCCTAAAAAGACAGCCGAAAAGCTTCTCCAATTAGGTTTTTACTGGCCCAACCTTTTCAAAGACGCTTATGAATTTTGCAAAACTTGTGATCGATGTCAATTCTTAGGAAAAACTGGTAAACGAAATATGATGCCACTAAACCCCATTCTAGAGGTCGAAATTTTTGATATTTTGGGTATAGACTTCATTGGACCCTTCCCTAATTCTTTTGGGAAACTTTACATTTTCTTAGCTTTCGATTATGTTTCTAAATGGGTCGAAGTTGTTCCGTGCAAAACAAATGATAACAAGGTTGTTGTGCGCTTATTAAAAGAAAACATATTTTCTGGGTTTGGCACACCTCGCACAATAATCAGCAACAACGGGACACACTTCTGTAATCGTTATTTTGAAGCCCTCATGAGAAAGTATTCAATAACCCACAAGTTATCCACTCCTTACCATCCTCAAATTTGTGGTCAAGTTGAAGTGTCTAATAGGCAGATTAAACAAATCCTTGAGAAAACTGTGAATCGAAATCGTAAAGATTGGTCCTAAAAGTTAACTGAAGCTCTTTGGGCTTACCGCACCATTTTCTAAACAAACTTGGATGTGTCCCCTTATCGGTTGATTTTTGGTAAGCCACTTGCCAGTGGAACTAGAACATATGGCGTTATAGGCAATAAATACTTTAAATCTTGACTTAGAGCAAGAAGGTGAACTTAGGAAGCTTCAGCTTAATGAACTTGATGAAACTCGAAATGATGCTTATGAAAACGAATGAATTTATAAGGATAAAATGAAAGTTTTTCATGATAAATCAATTTTACGTAAAACTTTCATGCCAGGTCAAAAACTTCTGTTGTATGACTCAATTACATTTATTTCCGAGTAAGTTAAAATCAAGATGGACAGGACCTTACACTGTGCGGACTGTTTTTCCGTATGGTGTAACTGAAATTGAGAATCCAACCGATGGATCATCCTATAAGGTCAATGGTCAACGCCTTAAACCTTACTTGGAACCAATACCCAAGCAAGGGGAAGAGCTTATAGTCCTCCATGAGCCATATTACATTCGGTAAGACGCACTAACCCTCTTTTGTACATATGTAAATATTCTCTAATTTTTTTCCCTTTCACTAAGATATGTCTGATTAACAACTATGAGGAAACAGTCACACTCAAGTGTGGGGGAAACTTACATTTCATCAACAATCAAATTTTATGAACTAGGTCATTCGTTGAACAAGGGCTAACTTAAAATTCACAAACAACACATTGGTTCTTGTTTGATAAGTTGAATTGTTGGGTGATGGGAAAGAACATTAATTATTCATTGAGTCATAATGTGTCTTTTTAAGATGCTAGCTTGAGACTGTGCAGACGTTAGTCGTCTTCTGGAGTAAGCGTGTCAACCCTTGTTATACATGTTAGAATGTGCAAGTAAAAAAATGATTTTACACCTACATTTGTTGGATTTTCTGAGTTCGTTTTCATGCATAATATTTTTTTCACTCAAAATTTTAGACTTGTAAGTTCTAAATTCCACTCGGCCCACTTAAGGAGAAATAACTCATTGTAGCGTTCTTCTTCGATACCCCACATTATTCAAACCCAAGTTTTAATCGATTTACATCCATGTTTCGACACGTTTTTCTTCTATCGGTATACTAAGAACCTTTTATTTTAAACATCACTTTTATACCAATATTACACTACCCACGCTGTACTTGTTTTAAGGTAGGATAACCATATACCACATCTATTTTATATGGGTTATCTATCTTACGAAACTTTGCTTATCATTCCTTTCATCTTTTTATATAACATCAGTCTAGACTTGTGTGTTGAATTAGGGTTATATAAGTAGTGTAACTAGGACACAAAACTTTCCTTTCATGAAGTGTTGGTTATGATTCGCTTAGTAGAGGAGGAATCAAATGAAATAATGTACGATATTATTCCATTCTATCTCCACTCATCATTCATCATGCAAAAAAATTGCAATAAAGAGAAAATATCTGAGAATAAAATATTCATTCATCATTCTTGACTATAAACCATTTTCATTCCATCCACGTCCATTATACCATACTTAGAAGTGAGGATTGTAGTAGAGGATATGAAAGGAAACAAAACATCCATATGTGCCTTAATATTACATTATCTTTTGTAGCTTGAAGTTCAACTAATACACTTTCCCTCTTATCTATACTATTTTTAGAACTCACAAAATTTTCCTTCATCTATGCATAACTCACATCCAATACATTATAGTGGAACAAAATTCTTCTTCTTCAAAAAAAAAAGAATGAATAAATGATTGGGTGCACATTGTCGATGTGTAGAACTTTGGTTGACACCACGCTCTTAACCTTCAAGGAAATTACAGTGTTATCAAGGAATAACGATTCAGTTTGAAAATTTTTATTCATATTTGTACAAATAATGGGATGGACAATTTAGGACTAAACCATTATTATTGAAGTTAGGTAAAGTCCTTGGAATCTGAAAGACCTTAAATATATTGTTTGATTAGTCCACATACATAAGAGCTTTGGATTTTGTGGGTAGTATCCGTTGAAAACCCTCACGAGACAACACTCGTCCTACTAGGGACAGCCAGGGGTTTAACGGCTTGTTGCAGATGCTAAATGCGATCATGTTTCCTACGAAAGTGTGACATATCTTAGTTTAGTTTATTCGAGGACGAATAAAAAGATAAGTGTGGGGGTATGTGATATATACGTGAATATGTATATTTTATCCGCTTATTTATCTTGTTTTATCTTTTAAATAATTGATACTACATATTTATAGTTGTGTTTCCAGAATATTTATGATGAATGGATTAATGCACTTAATTGTTGAAAAGCTTGAAGAATTTGTGTAAGAAGAGTGTTGATTTTGAGAGCTTGATTAAAGCTTGAAGAAATGTTGTTTTTCAACCAGCTTCTGCCGTATATTTTAAAGATTCAATGCCTTTTCATAAAGTTAGCTTGTCGTAGATGATATGGAGTTCTCATTCATGCTCAAAACAATTGAAATTGATGTCATTTGATTCCCACAAGCTATGATAATTGCAAATTCATTCACATGCGTTCACATTTAGCTATATGTAACGACCCGGTTTTTAGCTACTTTGGTTATCTACATAAACTCAATGATGCCTAACCAAACATCGAAAAATACCGGTAGTTAATGAAAGAAATTAGAGGGTGAGAATAGATAAGATAGAAACTTATAATAGAAGAAGAAGAAGAAGAACACAACATCAGAGTAACACGAACCTCACAGCGGAACGAATAACATATAATATATAACATAACTTTGAAATATAAATCTGTACTTGAATATACATATCATTTCCAAAGTACAGCACTTACAACACAGCGGAAAATAAGCAAAGCTATATAATTCTGAAGCCTCCTGCTCCATCTCTTCAAGCATCTGTAAATCCCGACTACTTGACTGCCCATACAAAATTGGGCACCTAAGAGTTTAGGGAAAACAAAACAAAATAAACTCCGGGTCAGTCATGGGACTGGTATGAGTAAAACAGTTTAAACAGTTTGAGCCATTAAACGATATCTCATAAGACCACGCCGTATAACGGAACGGGTTTTTCCCTAATGAGAATCCTAAATAATCTTTATATCAAAACTCATTGATATTATAATAGTGTCTATCAACCACAACATAATAATCATCTAGCAGAAACGCTTTCATCTCACGTTCTACATATATAGTATACAATCAAAACCGGAAGCACGTATTGGGTAATGGATTTCCAACTATGACAAGGTGTGGAACCACCTTTAGCTTGTGTACCTCTAGAGAGGAATACACTGGGTTCAACAAGAACATCTTGCAACCTGGCCACACATGACCGACCACTCATTTCGCTGAGTGTATCAAATGTATATCACCAACGGTTGGGATCAGCAACTGTTTCCCGAATGGGAAAGCATCGACAATAGATTTTTAGAAGTAAATGAAACTCTAGATCAGGTGATTATACACCCTAATAGGTGCGACCTACATAGCCATGCTGCCTGCCCGATTTTTGTCATTTCCCGGTTGTGAGGTTAGAGGCCACGCTTATCTCTGACAGATCACACGTTTATTCACTTTGAATGTCACATCGTCACACCTGCCAAATCACAAATTGATTTCCCCAAAAATACCACGGGTATACAGCTAAGAGAAACGAATTCCTCCGCCACCAAACGTAAATACGTTTGAAGAGATCAACTTACGCGTTCTATTAAATATACTCTGTCAGACATTCTTCCATATAGGCCGTCCTGGGACTGGACAAACCCAAGGCACTATTCAGTACAACCATCTTAGGCAATCTTTACCTAAGATTTATACAACAGCCCTTGCACTTTTATCCATCTTCAATTATCTTGCAATGTATGATTCGCGACGCTTATGCCAATACGGAGTGGTTCTTCGGATAATAATCCAACCGGTCTCTCCATATTAACAACATTAAAATGGTCAAAAACTTCGATAGTCGGTGAGTTAACTATCAAAGAAAAACACGTGTGCAAACAATGATCTTATTTCCAGATGGAAATTACATTGATCAATCACCAATCAACTTTTGTCCTTTAAATTAATTTGTCATTAATTTACTTCATTTGTCATTTCCTGTTTCCATATATTCAACATTTCTTATCTTTTATTATCAGAAAACATTTCTGATTCTTATTTGGAAAACATTTCCAAACTCCTTCACGATCAAACCTTACCATTCCTTAGTTAAGAAGGAAGTCAATCAAGTTGGGGTATAATTACCTCTCAGACCTTAACAGAAATACGTTTTAACTTCGAAATAGTCAAAGTTTATCTTTTAAATCTTGAACAAACTTCCTTATGTAACTCTCGGATTCTATTTACGAATCCACTTCTTTATTGAAAACATTGATTATAACGATAACGTTATAATCCCTACTTTCGAAATATCTAACTTTAATTATAACTTTCATTCTTTGATGTGAATAAATAAATAAACACCTAATTTATAAATAAACAAATCTTGATTTAAACACCGGAAAGTATAACTACTTTCCTGAATTTTATATAATCGAATTCGCCGATTAACTCTCTTCGAGTAATCTCTATTTGATTAACTCTCCTTCGAATAACCTATATTCGATTTTCTCTCTTTGAATAACTTATATTCGATTATCTCCCTTCGAATAACTTATATTCGATAATTCACTCTTTCGAATAAACTATATTCGATCTCTTTCTTTCGAATGCGCTATATTCGATAATCTCTTTTCTTTCGAATACACTAATTCGATAACCTCCTTTCGAATAACTTATATTCGATAATCTCACTTTCGAATAACTAAATTCGATTAACTCCTTTCGATTAAACTAACATCGATAACTCCTTTCGATTACTAACATCAATACCCTTTCCTTTAACTCTATTCGAATAACTAATATTTGATTAACTCTATTTAACTCTATTTTACTCTATTCGAATAACTAATACTCGGTAACTCTTTTTAACTCTATTCGAATAACTAATATTCGATAACTCCTTTTAACTTTATTCGAATCACTATTATTCGATTAACTCAAATTTGATTAACTCTTTTTGATTAACTCTTTTCACTTAACTCCTTTTGAATAAACTATATTCGAAAACTCCTTTAATTCTATTCGAATAAACTATATTCGATTAACTCCTTTCGAATAAACTATATTCGATTAACTCCATTCGAATAAACTATATTCGATAACTCCTACTTCGATTAAACTATAATCGGTTAGCTCTACTTCAAATAAGCGATATTCGATAACTCTACTCGATTTACTCCATTTGAATAACTCTAACTGCCTAATTCTAACTCTAACTATTTAACACTAACTGATTAATTCTAACTGATTAATTCTAACTGATTAACTCTGACTGATTAATTCTAACTGATTAATTCTGACTGGTTTACTCTAACTGATTAACTCTGACTGGTTAACTCTAACTCTAATCGATTAACTCTAATCGAATAACTAATATTCGAGAAACTCTTTTCAATTAACTCATTTCGATTTACACTTTTGAATTAACCCCTTTGAATCATTTCCTTTTGAATTATCTCCTTTGGATTATCTCCTTTGGATTATCTCCTTTTCTATTTGTTTACTTAACAAATAACTATTCCCTTTTCAATTCTATTTATTTAACAAATAAATATTTCTTTTATCTTTCCTATTTATTTAACAAATAAATATCTCATTTATAACATTCTATTTATTTCCTATAAATAAATATTTCCATTTAATCTATTTGTAAATGTTTTACAAATATTTCCTTTTAAATTCTATTTGTAAATGTTTTACAAATATTTCTCTTTCTATTTGTTTTGCAAATATCTTCCTTTGTATTTGTTTTTTAAATATATTCCCTTTATATTTGTTTTACAACTAATTTCCTTTATATCTCTTATTTATTATCCCAATAAATATTACACTTTATAAAATTCTTTGATTTTATAAATAACTCCCTTTCGAAACCCTTCAGATTTTATAACTATTTCTTCTATGAAATCCCTTTATAAAATCCTTTGATTTTATAAATATTCTATTTCAATACACAGTTTTGAAATTTCCCTTTTTCATTCCAATATTTCTTTTGGTATCCAAACGTACCAAATAACTGGGCCAATGTCATTATAATCAATCACAGATTATACATCGCATCATATAACACAATATATGAAAATAGTAAAATAATTGTTGAGGAATCCAGTTGGATTCCTCCGACCTGCTTCCCTGCGTCCACAGATGTTAAACAATATAATTAACATCGATTTCATTTCAATATGAAATATTCTGCTAAACAGAATCAATATTTGATTAACGAATTATATATATATCGTTATCTATATTTTCAACCAATAAATTAACAGTTAAATCCAAACAGTTAACACACATCAATCAACAGATAATTATCAGTTCTAAGAATACGTTATAAAAATATAACTATTCAGAGTTGGTGAGTTTTACTCACATTTCGCGTTAACCGTTAAATAACGATTTGCGTCTGTTGATTCAGACGGACAATTTATTTCGCCATAAATTGTATCGAGCTCGGATTCACTCCCAGTCAGTTCCAGTGTGTAGCCACCGTCCAAACGATCCCAACGGATCTTGTTTCACTCAATTCTGATTAAGTACGACCGAGATATGATTTATACAAGTTAGGACTTCATTAAATTAAAAATAAACTTAATATACATATATTGTTGGGCTTGACCTTTTAACTCTTGGCCCATCACCACAAAACAAAAGCCCATACCCATATAAACCTTCTTCCTCCTTCAAACGATACTCCCTGTACCCAAAACGTGGCCATTTCTGCACCTTTTATCATCCCAAACCTCTTCTTCTCTTCACGGATTCCAACGAGACCACCACCATTTAACTCTCCAGCTCGAGCTCTTTCTCCTCATGCCACAAACGCCCAACTCGCACCACCCCAGGAAAATCCGACGTCGAGCACGCCCCTACAGGTATCGACATCTATATCCCCTAAATCCACTCAAACTTGCACGCTAATTGCGATTTACTCCCCCCAATCCAAATACCAATCCAGATTTTCAAATAGAAGCCCCAATATTTCACAAAACCCAACCCTAGTTTCACTGTCAAATAGAACCTCGACCAAACCGTGATCGAACCGAGTGAAAACCCTACCAGCGGACGGAGCAAGTGACGAGTATCTCATCCATATACTTATAATGATTTTAGGAATTTTTATACCATTTATTTAGGATTTTACTTTTGATGAAAATTTACTGGAGATGAAAAAAAATATAGCGGCTGATCCTTTAAGCTTGCGTTTGTGGTTGAGAGGTGGAAACTTGGCATGTTTTTGATCAGTTAAAAGTTAGGATACTTTAAATAAATATTTTATTGATTTTTAATTAGCAAATATCTCTTTTATTCGTCTTCTAAAAATCTGTGTGATCACACATGATATTCAAAAATCGTGAAAATGGTCATGTAGCTACAGTTCGACATTACGAACCCAACGAAAGTGGTTTCGTCGAATTCCGATTCTGTTTGCTCACACAGCGTATTTATAACTTTCAGAATATCAACTGTTTTTCACATTAAAATCCCATACAGCCACATACTGACTCTTAAAATCACGAAAACTGAAATCTAGTAATAATTTAATATTGCGGATCCAACAAAATTAGTTTCGTTGAATCTGAGGTCGTTTGCAAAACTGGCTATTTTTAAAGCTCTAAATAACCCTTTTAAATATACAAATATATTCAAAAACAATTAAATTTAATATTTAAAAATAAATTTTATCGTATATATTCACAGTGGAATACCATACAGCTCTAGAATATTCCTATATGAATTTCTAACTTGATATCTCAAATCCCGATTAAATCGATATTCGATTTATAATGAAATTCCTTTTATAAAATATAAATAAATCGTTATAAATTATAAAGGAATTCCACAGCGACTATTCTAAAATTTGATTTGGACATAAATCAAAATCTACATGACGAAATCCCGATTTTTCTCTTCCCCTAGAAAAATATACTCACCAGCTCCGTATGTTTCTTGTTTCATAGAAATCCGATTTAAAACGGACCCTGTACATTCAGTTGAAGTTCAAATCACCAAATAGCGAACTGCCGCGCCGTTACGCACTCTTTTATAATTATATTATAAACTATACGTTCAACTGTCGTTGATTGAATATATTTGTTCATATAATTCAACTCTAAACTGAACTATATAATTTAAATAATCCAATTCACACTATATTGTGAATTTCACTATTTTTGATTATTTTTGAATTAAATATATTATTTTATTATTATTATTTAAATTAATTAAATAATCCATATAATTTAATTTAACGACCATTTAATTCTCTAAATTACTATTTATATAATTAAATAAATTAATTATAGCACGTAAAAATACGGGTCGTTACATTCTTCCCCACTTAAAATAATTTCGTCCTCGAAATTGCTAAGGTAGAAAACAAACCCTATCGGCTGGCCAGACGTATTTGTTAACTTCTTTAACTTCAATCTAACCTGAATCAATTTAATATTAATTAAAATATTAATTAATCCTTATCAACGAAAATTTTCAAAAATCATGAAAATTTTCTAACACCTTTACTTTTCGAAAAATTTCACCAGCACCTCCTTTGTACTGGTCGATTGGTCAAACTCCAACTCGCCTCTCTGGGCCATCTCCAACCCAAAAGAAAAACAAAAGCCAAGCGGCTTGCCAATTCGACTCATAAATCTCATGCTTATATCAAATATAAACTTGTACCTTTTTGTCGGGCATATCAACTCTATCACTTTCACCTGTTATCAGTCCACATATGCCAACGTCGTCTCAACAAATTTCCAATCTGTTTTAATTTTCAACACAACCATTCGCTTTTATCCAAACCGAATCTCATTTCGAATTTCTGTCCCATAAATCCAAATTTCTCGATATCCTTCTAATCCAATTCAACTCCAATTTGCTTTTGCAAATTCCAATTCAATTTGGTTTTAAATCAAACAATCTTTTTCCTGGGAGTTCTAAACAGCTTTGTTTTTCTCAAAAACCAAACTTTCCTTTGTAGGATTCAAACAACTTGTTTTTCTAAACAATTTCAAAAACAATCTCTGTGGTAGTAATCTGTCACTTACAACTCGAAAATGAACACCGATGATGTCCGGATCAACATCGGAATTTATTTTCCAGCGACCGAAGAGAGTCCAATACTATATCACTTTCAAAACCATTTTTAAACATTTTCACTTTGAAATATATTTCAAAATACCATGCTCAAAACAATTTAAAATCTCCCAGGATTTTAAAATTCTCATATATTTATTCCAAATCCATTTACAACACTTTTCCGAATTTCCAGGGTTTGAAATTTCAATTCTGATTTAAATTTCAGATTTAATTCACTTCATTTCATGTATTTCACTTATATGAATTCTGATTGGCTATTTACATAACCATTTCGCATTTTTATAATCTTACTCGATTATAACAACAACCAATATATCTAATATATTATAATCACTCCGATATAAATCCTTTATATCAAAAAATATATTTTGGTTAAAATTATTTCGTTTACCCTCTTTTCAAAACATACCATGTTGGTTCATTGTATTCAAGTGTGTAGTAACTTCTATTGATACAGTGGATCAAACTGATCGACCGGAAATTCATAAGCCACTAAATCAATAAATCTCCACAATATAAAACCATTTTATATTGAATAACAAATACGCTCTCGTATATAAACACTCAAACTCAATCTAGGGTATTACTAACCCTATCTCTACCGAGTCACGCCACAGAGCCAAGGTAATACTTAACCTTAAGCTCTAATAACAACTGTAACGACCCAGTTTTTAGAGACTTTGTTTATCGACATAAACTCAATGATGCCTAACCAAACGTCGAAAAATACCAGTAGTTAATGAAAGAAATTAGAGGGTGAGAATAGATAAGATAGAAACTTAGAATAAAAGAAGAAGAAGAACACAACATCAGAGTAACACGAACCTCACATCGGAACGAATAACATATAATATATAACATAACTTTGAAATATAAATCTGTACTTGAATACACATATCATTTCCAAAGTACAGCACTTACAACACAGTGGAAAATAACCATAGCTATATAATTCTGAAGCCTCTTGCTCCAGCTCTTCAAGTATCTGTAAATCCCGACTACTTGACTGCCCGTACAATATTGGGCACCCAAGAGTTTAGGGAATACAAAACAAAATAAACTCCGGGTCAGTCATGGGACTGGTATGAGTAAAACAGTTTAAAACATTTTGAGCCATTAAACGATATCTCATAAGACCATGCCGTATAACGGAACGGGTGTTTCCCTTATGAGAATCCTAAATAATCTTTATATCAAAACTCATTGGTATTATAATAGTGTCTATCAACCACAACATAATAATCATCTAGAAGAAATGCTTTCATCTCACGTTCTTCATATATAGTATACAATCAAAACCGCAAGCACGTATTGGGTAATGGATTTCCAACTATGACAAGGTGTGGAACCACCTTTCGCTTGTGTACCTCTAGAGAGGAATACACTGGGTTCAACAAGAACATCTTGCAACCTGGCCACACATGACCGACCACTCATTTCGCTGAGTGTATCGAATGTATATCACCAACGGTTGGGATCAGCAACTGTTTCCCGAATGGGACAGCATCGACAATAGATTTTTAGAAGTAAATGAAACTCTAGATCAGGTGATTATACACCCTAATAGGTGCGACCTACATAGCCATGCTGCCTGCCCGATTTTTGTCATTTCCCGGTTGTGAGGTTAGAGGCCACGCTTATCTCTGATAGATCACACGTTTATTCACTTTGAATGTCACATCGTCACACCTGCCAAATCACAAATTGATTTCCCCAAAAATACCACGGGTATACAGCTAAGAGAAACGAATTCCTCCGCCACCAAACGTAAATACGTTTGAAGAGATCAACTTACGCGATCTATTTAATATACTCTATCAGACATTCTTCCATACAGGTCGTCCTGGGACTGGACAAACCCAAGGCACTATTCAGTACAACCATCTTAGGCAATCTGTACCTAAGATTTATACAATAGCCCTTGCACTTTACTCCGTCTTCAATTATCTTGGCATATGTGATTCGCAACGCTTATGCCAATACGGAGTGGTTCTTCGGATAATAATCCAACCGGTCTCTCCATATTAACAACGTTAAAATGGTCAAAAACTTCAATAGTCGGTGAGTTAACTATCAAAGAAAAACACGTGTGCAAACAACGATCTTATTTCCAGATGGAAATTACATCGATCAATCACCAATCAACTTTTGTCCTTTAAATTAATTTATCATTAATTTATTCCATTTTTCATTTCCTGTTTCCATATATTCAACATTTCTTATCTTCTATTATCAGAAAACATTTCTGATTCTTTTTTGGAAAACATTTCCAAACTCCTTCATGATCAAACCTTACCATTCCTTAGTTAAGAAGGAAGTCAATCAAGTTGGGGTATAATTACCTCTCAGACCTTAACTGAACAACGTTTTAACTACGAAATAGTCAAAGTTTATCTTTTAAATCTTTAACATACTTCCTTACGTAACTCTCGGATTCTATTTACGAATCCACTTCTTTATTGAAAACATTGATTATAACGATAACGTTATAATCCCTACTTTCGAAATATCTAACTTCAATTATAACTTTTATTCTTTAATGTGAATAAATAAATAAACACCTAATTTATAAATAAACAAATCCTGATTTAAACACCGAAAAGTATAAGTACTTTCCCGAATTCGATATAATCGAATTCGCTGAATAACTCTCTTCGAGTAATCTCTATTTGATTAACTCTCCTTCGAATAACCTATATTCGATTTTCTCTCTTTGAATAACTTATATTCAATTATCGCCCTTCGAATAACTTATATTCGATAATTCACTCTTTTGAATAAACTATATTCGATCTCTTTCTTTCGAATGAGCTATATTTGATAATCTCCTTTCTTTCGAAAACACTATGTTCGATAACCTCCTTTCAAAAAACTTATATGTGATAATCTCGCTTTCGAATGACTAAATTCGATTAACTCCTTTCGATTAAACTTACATCGATAAATCCTTTCGATTATTAACATCGATACCCTTTCCTTCAACTCTATTTGAATAACTAATATTCGATTAACTCTATTTAACTCCATTTAACTCTATTCGAATAACTAATATTCGATAAATCTATTTAACTCTACTCGAATAACTAATATTCGATAACTACTTTTAACTTTATTTGAATTACTAATATTCGATTAACTCAAATTCGATTAACTCTTTTTGATTAACTCTTTTTACTTAACTCCTTTCGAATAAACTATATTCGATAACTCCTTTAGTTCTATTCGAATAAACTATATTCGATTAACTCCTTTCGAATAAACTATATTCGATTAACTCCTTTCGAATAAACTATATTCGATAACTCCTACTTCGATTAAACTTTAATCGATTAACTCTACTTCAAATAAGCGATATTCGATAACTCTACTCGATTTACTCCATTTGAATAACTCTAACTGGTTAACTCTAACTCTAACTGGTTAACTCTAACTGATTAATTCTAACTGATTAATTCTAACTGACTAACTCTGACTGATTAATTCTAACTGACTAATTCTGACTGGTTTACTCTAACTAATTAACTTTGACTGGTTAACTCTAACTCTAATCGAATAACTAATATTCGATTAATTCTTTTCGATTAACTCATTTCGATTTACACTTTTGAATTAACCCCTTTGAATCATTTCCGTTTGAATTATCTCCTTTGGATTATCTCCTTTGGATTATCTCCTTTTCTATTTGTTTACTTATCAAATAACTATTCCCTTTTCAATTCTATTTATTTAACAAATAAATATTTCTTTTATCTTTCCTATTTATTTAACAAATAAATATCTCGTTTATAGCATTCTATTTATTTCCTATAAATAACTATTTCCATTTAATCTATTTGTAAATGTTTTACAAATATCTCCTTTTAAATCCTATTTGTAAACGTTTTACAAATATTTCTCTTTCTATTTGTTTTGCAAATATCTTCCTTTTGTATTTGTTTTTCAAATATATACCCTTTATATTTGTTTTACAACTAATTTCCTTTATATCTCTTATTTATTATCCCAATAAATATTCCTCTTTATAAAATCCTTTGATTTTATAAATAATTCCCTTTCAAAACACTTTTGATTTTATAACCATTTCTTCTATAAAATCCTTTTTATAAAATCCTTTGATTTTATAAATATTCTATTTTAATACACAGTTAAGAAATTTCCCTTTTTCATTCCAATATTTCTTTTGGTATCCAATCCTACCAAATAACAGGGCCAGTGACATTATAATCAATCACAGATTATACATCGCATCATATAACACAATATATGAAAACGGTAAAATAATTGTTGAGGAATCCAGTTGGATTCCTCCGACCTGCTTCCCTGCATCCACAAATGTTAAACAATATAATTAACATCGATTTCATTTCAATATGAAATATTCTGCTAAACAGAATCAATATTTGATTAACGAATTATATATATATATATATATATATATATATATATCGTTATCTATATTTTCAACCAATAAATTAACAGTTAAATCCAAACAGTTAACACACATCAATCAACAGATAATTATCAGTTCTAAGAATGCGTTATAAAAATATAACTGTTCAGAGTTGGTGAGTTTTACTCACATTTCGCGTTAACCGTTAAATAACGATTTGCGTCTGTTGATTCAGACGGACAATTTATTTCTCCATAAATTGTAACGAGCTCGGATTCACTCCCAGTCAGTTCCACTGTATATCCACCGTCCATACGATCCCAACGAATCTTGTTTCGCTCAATTCTGATTGAGTATGACCGAGATATGATTTATACAAGTTAGGACTTCATTAAATTAAAAATAAACTTAATATACATATATTGTTGGGCTTGACCTTTTAACTCTTGGCCCATCACCACAAAACAAAAGCCCATACCCGTATAAACCTTCTTCCTCCTTCAAACGATACTCCCTGTACCCAAAACGTGGCCATTTCCGCACCTTTTATCATCCCAAACCTCCTCTTCTATTCACGGATTCCAACGAGACCACCACCATTTAACTCTCCATCTCGAGCTCTTTCTCCTCATGCCACGAACGCCCAACTCGCACCACCCCAGGAAAATCCAACGTCGAGCACACCCTACAGGTATCGACATCTGTATCCCCCAAATCCATTCAAACTTGCACGCTAATTGCGATTTACTCCCCCGAATCCAAATACCAATCCAGATTTTCAAATAGAAGCCCCAATATTTCACAAAACCCAACCCTAGTTTCACTGTCAAATACGTCCTCGACCAAACCATGATCGAACCGAGTGAAAACCCTACCAGCGAACGGAGCAAGTGACGAGTATCTCATCCATATACTCATAATGATTTTAGGAATTTTTATACCATTTATTTAGGATTTTCCTTTTGATGAAAATTTACTGGAGATGAAAAATGTATATAGCGGCTGATCCTTTAAGCTTGCGTTTGTGGTTGAGAGGTGGAAACCTGGCATGTTTTTGATCAGTTAAAAGTTAGGATATTTTAAATAAATATTTTATTGATTTTTAATTAGCAAATATCTCTTTTATTCGTCTTCTAAAAGTCTGTGTGATCATACACGATATTCAAAAATCGTGAAAATGGTCATGTAGCTATAGTTCGACATTACGAACCCAACGAAACTGGTTTCGTCGAATTCCGATTCCGTTTGCTCACACAGCGTATTTTTAACTTTCAAAATATCAACTGTTTTTCACATTAAAATCCCGTACAGCTACATACTGACTCTTAAAATCACGAAAACTGAAATCTAGTAATAATTTAATATTGCGGATCCAACAAAATTAGTTTCGTTGAATCTGAGGTCGTTTGCAAAACTGGCTATTTTTAAAGCTCTAAATAACCCTTTTAAATATATAAATATATTTAAAAACAATTAAATTTAATATTTAAAAATAAATTTTATCGTATATATTCACAGTGGAATACCATACAGCTCTAGAATATTCCTATATGAATTTCTAACTTGATATCTCAAATCCCGATTAAATCGATATTCGATTTATAATGAAATTCCTTTTATAAAATATAAATAAATCGTTATAAATTATAAAGGAATTCCATAACGACTTTTCTAAAACTTGATTTAGACATAAATCTAAAATCTACACGACAAAATCTCGATTTTTCTCTTCCATTAGAAAAATATACTTCACCAGCTCTGTACGTTTCTTGTTTCACAGAAATCTGATTTAAAACAGACCCTGTACATTCAGTTGAAGTTCAAATTGCCAAATAGCGAACTGTCGTGCCGTTACGTGCTCGTTTATAATTATATTATAAACCATACGTTCAACTGTCGTTGATTGAATATATTTGTTCATATAATTCAACTCTAAACTGAACTATATATTTTAAATAATCCAATTCACATTATATTGTGAATTTCAGTATTTTTGATTATTTTTGAATTAAATATATTATTCTATTATTATTATTTAAATTAATTAAATAATCCATATAATTTAATTTAACGACCATTTAATTCTCTAAATTACTATTTATATAATTAAATTAATTAATTATAATACCGTAAAAATACAGGTCGTTACACTATATTTTGAAAAAGGGCTTTTGCCCCACCTTGTGTAATTGGCCACTTAGTCTTGGCCATAGCAACTATAAATATACTGTATCTCTTTCATTTGTAATTACATTGGGTTTTATTCTATAACTCTTCTCTGGAATAAAACTATTCTTCTCCTTCTCTTCTTAGTTGTTATTTTATTTTATTTATGTTATGTTGTTTATTTTCTTTTTTGCTATTTCTTATTTAGCTATGTCTAGCTAATCCCCTTTAATTAAGGGGTGATGACACTTAGATTAGATTAAATATAAATCACATAACCAAAGAGATTAGGACTTCATGTATATAGATATAGATCTGAACCTTCATATTCTGTGTCGTTTAAGAGCTACGCTCCTTCACAGGGTGTTAACGATATTTTTCATCAACACTAGAGATGGGTCAACAGGGACAGGCTTAAAGGGGAATTCAGTGGAGGGGCTCACTTTTCCGGTTGATTCTAGTATGAATTCTAGACGCTGATGTTCAGAAATGCTGGATTGCTAAGGAGTATCAGGTCAGATCTATGCTCAGCTAGTGAGATTCGTTCCGCTATTCGAGCATATTGAGCGACATAAACCCCTGCTTCCCTGTAGAGTGAATAACAAACTGCAACTACTATGATTAGAGAAATAATGATATATACTTACAGAGCAGCTTTCGTATAATAAGATCCCCTTTTTGATTAAACTTTTATTGGAAGTACAAGAATGTCATAGGGAGGAATCCTCCATTGATCTGGTTTACTAAGTTGTTTCTGAGAGTACAAAAATTAAGGAAGAAAAAAAAAGCCCCCCATAATGTGACCTCTGGGGTCTTATTTATAGTGGTTTAGGGCCCCTTCCGCCGAGGGCTATCGGACCCGCATGGGTCTTTGCCGGTCGTTTTATTCTCGGTTTTTGGTGCTTGACCTTCGACCACCTTTGGTGTATTCGGTTATGATACTCGAACTCTTGAGGGCAGCTTCTGAATGTAGGCTTGAGGACATGAACTTTCTGATGTAGGCTCTTGGCTTTATCAAGAATACTTAGAGGGGATTGACCCACGGTGTATGTTGATAGCTGCTGGATTGAAACTGCTACGCGTTTCGGTTCTAGGTAGCCTAGTACATGTAGCCTGTATCCCTGCATGGGTTTCGGCTAGCCCTTCGGTAGGGCCTTTGCAGTAGCCTGTATTCTTGGAGGGTGTCTTCCGGTGTCGCTCTTATTTATTTGCGGATGTGACCTTCTGGTATTTATGCAGTCGATGCTCCAGAAGTTGGTTTTGAGTGGCCTTCGCATTCTTCCGGGTTAGTGCCTTCGATGCTTTCATATTCAAGTGTATCATTATTTGGGAAGGTTATTATTGAAGATTTCCTTTGGGCTTCATCCATCGGGTCTATTGCTTTTGGCTTCCTCGGTTTTGGATTAGAGTGGTTCCTTACACGGAGTATTTCGTCGAGCCAATGCTGTTGAAAGGATCTCGTCGGATTGACCTTGGTGGAGAGGATGTGGCGGTTAAACTCCCTAGTTTTTCATGATCTCTTCCCTTAGGGGGTAGGGAAAAAGTGTTACGGTTGATGCAGCCTTTTGGATTACGTCTTCCTGCTCTCGCTCTTCTCATCGCTAGGTCCTACTTTCTATTGAGCATTCCGCGAGCTTTCGGTCATCCGATACCCCTTCACCGTCAGCTTTCTTCAATGTTGATTTTGGTAGTAACATTTGCCCTCTTCTAAGGGGTATTTCGACTTTTTAAGTCAAACTCCCGGTCTTTTCTGAAGTGTCATATCAGAGCCCTTTGATCTTCCTTGACAAGGGAACGTTGATTGGTCCTTGTTTATGCGGTGTAGATTTGGGTAAATATCCTTGCACAATTACCACTACTTCTTCTTCACTTTTTACCTGCAACATTAAATTCTCGAACCAAATTATTTGTTCATTAAAGATCTAAAGTTTATCGTAGGAAACCTACTGTTTGAACCCTAGTAATCATTTAATTTTCTAATTGGGGGATTGAATTGTTTGCACAAATTCGTTTAGGATTTTGCATATTGGATACAAATTGTTTGTATCTTAATAACCTAAGTGGTAATTTCATGGCAATCAATCTACTCACCCTTTCCCTAAATACCAACTCTAGGGTTTAGGGCTCATAATTGTATTGGAATGGTGCGTTGGATTTACGACAACATTCATTATTCCGACTGCTCATTACTAATAGGCTTAAGCGTAATCTCTTCCAAATGTTCTAATGAGTGGGATATAAACTTTATATGTTCACGAAATTATATCACCTGGCAATGTCATGTCTGATAAGCTGAGTTCCATTTTATCACCCGTTAATGCTTGAGGTCCTTCTCGAAGGGGAAAATCTCTTTTCTCGAAGGAATCGCTGGTTACCTCTCAGGATGATGTTAGTTCCATTCTTGCTAGCTTTGGAATGGATGATGTGGAGGCTATTCCTGCTACTGACCGTTATGATATCATGCATCCTCCTGAGGGATATTTTGCCTACTCAACCATTCATGTCTGGCATGGGGGCTTCTTTACTTTTCCACCCTTTGTGCTTCGACTTCTGCAGGATTTGGGAGTCCCGCCAATTCAATTTCCACCAAGCACCTACACATTACTCTTATTCTTGGAAGTTCTTGCTTTGGAATTGGGTCAAGTTTCTCTTACGTCGAATCTCGCCTGTCATTTAATGTGCTTTTCGAATGATGATAACCTTCCCTTATTCCATGCTACCCCTTTACAGAAGATTGTCAATGATGGTGCAGGCAAGGTTATGCCTTGGGAAGACCATTTCTTTTTCTTTAAATTCCATGTCGGTGTTTCTGACCAAATTGTTGATTGTAGTAAGTCCCCTTAACCTTTAATAAGTGGTTATCTTCCCGTTTGCAATGTAACTTTAATTCCTTTCTTTCATATTTTGCTTCTAAGGAGGTGCCCCTAATTGAGAGTGAATCTCGTGTGTCTAATCTTATCTTGGAATTACTCGAAAAGCCGCCGAGTCAGTCCACTATATAACCAAGGATAAGCTTTATTTTTACAACCTTCTTCCTGATGGGAAGAAGATATTGGGGTGCCCACCTGTCTATCTCCGCGGTACTAATCGTTTATTGGCAGGTTCAGAGGTGGTCGCTCCTTCAGCTCTATTATTCCCATGTATGTTTTATTGATTCAATAGTTTTTATGTTGAGATCTCTTTTCGATACTAACATTTCATGCTCTCGACCTTTTCCCAACCATTCGTTTGGTTAGGGGTTGCAAAAGCCCCAACCCTTATTGATGCCTTGAAACGGGCTACAACGACTGCTCTCAAGAGGTTAGTTGAATCACCTGCTGATTCATCAACCAAGATATTGAAGCTCAATGCTCCTACCTCCATGACTTCCGGGGGTGTCTTTAGTAGGAAAGTAAGAAGTGATGTCTTCTCACCGCTTTTCAAGCACATCCGGAGCGGGTACAAGTGCTATGCCGCATACTTCTGCTCATCAGACTGTCGGTTCTTCGAGGCCTCTTGATCTTCCGTCAGACTTGACCGATCTTGTGAAACTCTTTCTCTTCGGTTTTGAATTTTCTGACATTTCGTTGCCTTCCTCTACTCCCGACATGATGGATTTTTGTCGGCATCTGATTGCCCAATAGCTTAAGGTATGACACTTTCTTTTTATTCTTGGGCTTTCCGCTTACCGCAACTATATGATGAGTGCTTATACCATCCCAGGCTATTAAGAAATGGAACGTGCCTAAGCCCATCCCTTCTTCCTCTACTACTGAAATTACTTGGCTTTAGGAAGCTAACATAGTTTTGAGCGACGAGTGTGAGAGGTCGAAGGCTTCATTGGAACATGCTGAGTTAACCTTGGAGAAGTAAAGACAGGCTAGGTGTACCACCCCACGTCCATTAATGTCACTTACAAAGGGAATGCATTAACTTCCATGGAGGTTATAAGTGAATATAGAACAGAAAAATTACAACAAGACAGATAATAAATAGTACTTGGAATTCTAAAACTTCATTTTATTGCAGCGGAAATTAAACATGTTTGTTACATCATAAAACCATAGATCATAACCAAGTACAATATCCATCTTCATAAAAACAAAATACATAATCCCATTACATAAATAGCCATTAAAAAGATAACAAGCTGGACTTTACTTCAAGGGTCCAAGCTTTCCAAAGAGATGAAGCAATCCAATTAAACTCCACTAGAGCTGGGTCCAACCTGAGGACCTGGAGGGGGAAAAGGATAGAAATGGAGGGGGTCAGACATAAAGTCTGGCGAGTATGACAATTCTAACAATACTATTATCAAGTTAACTAGACTAAGGCATAAGCTGGAAGACAAGTAAATGTCTATGAACTATTAGGAAGATAAAGATAGCGTTTAAGATAACGTTAAAGATAATGGTACAGGCACACCTAATTACTAACGAATGATTACTACACTGCACCGCACATTACTACACTGCACCACACCAGTCACCCTATTGTTTGATCCCACTTGCTTCACACAGAAACTTTATAAATAGCCTTACGTACCTCTAGCTGACTACATAGGTGCCGTCTGCCCCTATCTCCACTAGGTGTACCCCACTACCCACTTTCGATCGGCTCCTTACTCGTAGATACCCGTGCTGGCCCCACAGTGGGGTGTATCACTCCCCTAAAGTGGCAACCCGATACAACTTGAGAATGCACGGCTTATACCTACACGATGCAACAACGTCTTACCTACCAGCCCGGGTCCACACACGCATACGAAACCCGTTGGACTTGCGTTGCCACCGCTCCCCGTTTTGGCCTCTTACAGTCGAACCCAGCATGCGTGTCCCGTCCTCGACTTGGGTCGAGCCCACAAAGATACGTTTGGGATACTGGTCGAAATGGGCCCCCACAAGCTACCCACCTAAGCTTGTCACTAGTATATCCCACTTAACCCTCTTAGTCATGTTCATTTACATGTGTGTTTGGTTAAGTTTTACTAATCGTATTTCACATTCCACTAAGGGCACCCCCTAGATTCCTCATGCCACCCAAGGCACCTACTTAACCCCATGTCCCACCTTACTTGTTTATCTGGTTAAGTATTTCTTAATTCATTCAGGCCATAACCTTATAAAGACCTCTCACATTAGACTGGCATTTATGGCAGCTGGATTTGCCGGGCGGGTCCGGGCAGTCTTACACCATAAAAGAGTCTAACCTCGTGTCCTTACAACCGTTATGCTTTAGTTTAGGCCTAGGACCTCTCACATTGGGCTGACATTTTTGACCACTGGATTTGCCGGGCGGGTCCGGGCAGGTTTACGGCACAAACGAGTCCAACCTCGTGTCCTAAGCATTGATTAAAACTTAAAATCTTTTACCCCAGTTTTAATAATTCCCTATTCAAATTATTAATTAAGTCAACTTTTAATGATGTCCATAATTGACTCAATTATGGCCATCCACTTATGGCATGCAAAATCATATCAATTGCACCCCAACTTTTTAATATTAAATCCTTAATATTACCCCTACCCCACGTTTATACGTTCGCTTATTCAACGCATAATATAGGCTAGACTTGTATAGTCTAACACCTAGCACAAAGATAAATTATCACAACATATAGACAATTAAAATAAATCTAATCATAATAGGGGTGAAACTTGCATAAACTACACATGTTAAGGATCAAAAGGTGTCAACTTGTTAAATGTCTCAATTTATATGATATGATCATAGCCCAAATCTATACATAAACTTGCATATGGGGTTTTTAGGCAACATAATGATGGTGTGAACTAGCATAGGATATCACATATGTCCACTACAACAAAATGACCCTATTACAACGGTGGAACACCGTTGTAATAGGTTTTTACAACGGTGGGCAAACCGTCGTGTCTTAAGAAGTTGTAATAGCCTAATATCTTTTACAACTTTTCTGCACTGTTGCAAAACCGTTGTAATATGTATATTTTACAACTTTTTTCCACCGTTGTAATAATCTTTATTACAATATTTATGCACCGTTGTGATTGATATTTGGGTTTTAAAAAAAATAAATTTTGCAAATGCAACAAAAGCTGAATAAACAGAAAACAAATTGATATAAATTCAAAGCAACAGATCCATTCATACAAAAAACATTACAACTTTATATTCAAAATGCAAAAAATGAATCATACATCATCACGTTAATATATCAATTCTTCATTACAAATAATGATTACAAATTAGTACCATCCAAAAACTTTGCTTCAACTATCAGCTTGCTTCATCTTTGCACTTCCTCAACTTCCCCACCAACACAAGACACCACCAGCACAATCACAAAACATGCATATATATAAACATAACCTTAAGCTTGTTGTAAACATAAAATGGTGGATATCTACTTTTCTTCCAAGTTGGATGAGGAGTTGAAACTATGTAAAATGCAATGCATGTATTTTTGTAGTAATCTAAGAGTATATAAGAGTTTTACTGGTTTAAGAAATACATAATGACCATGAACTGCTTCGCTCTTTTAATGTGTTTAAGTTAATTAAGGTAATGAAAGATGATAGCAAGGATTAAGCCAAAAAGGCTGTTAAAGAATTTTGTTTTAACTGTATATATTTACTGAAGCAAATGAAATGAGATTTAAAGCATGGTATGTTTAGACAGTCATGAGAAATGTATCATTAGTGTAATTCTTAGTTTCAATCACTAACTTAAAAGTTTGGATTGGAATAGCTAAACGTATGTACTGGAAATGAATCATTCTTCTTACGTTAAAAGGGAGTTTTCATGAGGTTGTTTTCATTGCTAATAAACTGGAATTGAGTACAGCTGTATGTTAAAAATGAGTTTGCATGAGTTTGATTTTATTGCTAATAATCTGAGACTGAATACAACCGTGAATATAAAATAAAGTTAAGAGATATTATATAAAAGACATGAGTATGTGAAGCTGCGTTGATGTGATAGCATTTAGCTGTCATGATAAGGTGTATGGATGTAGATAAATTCATATATAAATGAACGTATTTGGCAGTATGGCCATAGAATTGGACACAATTGTATATTTAAACCGGTGAGGTAATTATTTGGTACCAGTTACGAGCTTACAATACAAATATGATTACAATAGTCAAACTAGTTCCGTATTTGCACACAACTGCAAAAATAAGCAGCACGGTGTTTATTCTAATCAATACAACAATAAATTGAGCAAACAAAAGTAATGGGTATAAAGAAGTAGAACTAACCAGACAGAAGAATTGCTATGCTGCTTTAGCTGTTGAAGTACATCAATCTCGATCATAGCATCCTCACGATACTTATCTACAGCTCGAACAATTTTTACGGCTACCATTTCTTTACCTTCCCTGTCCCAACTCCCAACACTCCAATACTTGACCAAACGTGCCTTCTCCTATCTTATATATGAGAAGCGCAACAACTGAAAAAACAAAATAAAACTTATCATGTCTTCAAAACTTAAATAGTAAAAGAAACTAAAAAGGAATCAAAACGTTAGTCTACACTGTACAGTACAACAAAGATGTACAAGTAAATTGTAAGGAAAAAGGAAAAGATACTATCAGAATCCTCCAGCGTGCACCTAATGTTTGATGCTAATAAAAAGCATCAATATTTGTACAACGCAAATGCTATGATTATGTAGTAAATCTCTCACATGCACCCACTCAATCACATGCACTACAAATTGGCTAAGGAAAGACTTACGGTATGGTTAAGCACAAACAATTCAAAAACAGATCTCCAAAAGCCATTATCTTCATCTTGACAGATATTCACTACATTTTAAAATCAACTAAAGCATTACAGGAAATGGAAGGAATGAGTGTATTACATATATTAAATGGTTAGCACCTTCAATCAATTGTTACCCAATACCCATGATTTCGTTTTCGAATTTGTTATTACCCTCGATCAAATACAATTCCGTTGACCTATCAGATAGAACCATTGCTTTATCATTTCCTATCTCAATTAAAAACTAAAAACAATTTTATCATGTCCATTATATAACAATTTTATTGGAGTCTGCCTAAGGTTGTATTCCCTTATTCATAATTGTAGTCACTTTAACAACCCAATAGAATAGTTCTGAAAATGTCAAAACTTATCAACACACTTATATATAAACAGCGAAAACAATTACTTCTCCATCCAACGAGGAAGGCGAGGATCACGAAAAGTTGGTCTGAGCTCCCATCCTTGGATTCCTTCCAAAATCTTTGTCTTTCCAGGAAGCACGGCAAGCAAAAGTGCTGATACCCCGTTTATCAACCTTGATATATTGTTTAAGGACTCATAAGTGAATGTTTTCACCGACCTGCATAAGAACCCACAAACAAACAACCATTATCACATGAAGCAAAAAAATGTACACAATTTAAGCAAACATTCTGCACAAGCCCCCAAAATCAAACTGGTTTCACCTCTGGAAAAAAGAAAGAGGAGACCACAGCTTCATATTACATCATCAGGAACCTCATTCTCACATTCATTCAGATTACCAGACAGGCGATACAAAAAAAATGAATAAAAAACATATAAAAATTAAGTAGGTGTCGGTTTTCTATCTACGAAGGCAAGACACATCAAATGCTCAAATTTAAACATCACCGTAGTTTATAGCAGTTAAAAAAAATAGTTTATCGATCAACATGAGGTCTAACGATGCTTATCGTATCCAAAGATATAATCAGAACGACATTCAATCATTGAATAAGCAAACTGAAAAGAAAATGAATGAGAATCTTACTCTTTCGTAACGGCGAGGACATTATCCACGAATCGCTGCAGCATAATCAATTCTGCGATCAAAGAAATCAACAAAAAAAGGAGATAAATGCGAGGAAGAATGGGGGGTGAAAATCCGTTTTGGACTTATTAAAGGTCATAGTGCCTAAAAGAGGGAAATACACTAACCTTAAACCCGATTAGCTTCCAGATCTCGATTTCTCTCCGTAGTTCCTCTATTTGGTTTACGATCTCCCCCAGATCTACTGTCGCTCTTCCTTGGAAACCATTTCTCTCACAAATTCGTTCTATTTGATGTGAGACGTTGGTCGATTTGTTGATTTCCCCAATTCGATTTCTAGGGCTTCGGCCATTTTTAAGTTTTTTTTTTTAGAACGAGAGAATGAAATGGAAACCGACGACCTGTTTCCTTTTATTTGCTTCATACGGCTAGGGTTTCACCATTGCCAATGTCCATTTTGCCCTTAGATTTAATGTTAACTCTTATAAAACTTAAGCCCCAAATCATAACACTTAAACAAAATTTTCATGTCACATACACAATATACAAACAAATGTGTATGTTAATTCACCATTTTAATCATGCACAATTTCACATATTCATCATGTACATATCACAAATGATTTATTTACTTATTTATTCACCCCAAATATTATGGATTTAATTGAAATCAATATAATCTAGGATCATCAAAGTTGGGTTCTCACATTTCTACTTAGTTATAATCGAGTAAAAACTATTAAAAGCTTATAATGTATATGTCACCTAAATATTAATTAATAAGCAGTTAACATTAACTATTAAACATTAATTACCACTTATTAACTATTAATTATTTAATAATAATTAATAAATATTATTGATTCCTAAGTTTACTATTAATTATTAATTATTATTAAATATTAATATAATTAGTTATTAAATATAGATATTATAAACATGAAGTTTGTAATGGGCATCTATTACAACTAACAAAACAAAAAGTTGTTAAAATACGTTTATTACAACTTTAGGGAATTGACAGTTGTAAAAAACCATTTATTACAATGGTGCTTTTACCACCATTGTAAAAAACCATTTATTACAACGGTGCTTTTACCACCGTTGTAAAAAACCATTTATTACAACGGTGCTTTTACCACCGTTGTAAAATTAAAGTTGTAATATGGTGTTTTTGTTGTAGTGGTCATAGCATAATTCTAGATGTCATAATAGATGTCTTGGTATATGTTCATAACTTTTCTAATCAATCTAACTTGCATATGTGACTTGTCATATAGATCAACATAACCCAAACATGATGATTTAATTAATATGAACTAACTAGCATAGATGGTAACATCATGGCCTTTTTAACATGTATGATTCATCACAACTTAGCATAGAAACTTTCAACATACATAACATCATCATAGCATGATTTACAACATATAAGATATCCTCATCACATAACATTGGATTTACAATATACATAATAGCAAAAGGGGTTTACAATAACATATATGATAATTCAAATCATCTACTCATAATCCATTCATAACTCAACCTAATTAAAATGATAATAATCTTGTTAAGATCATCATACTCACAATTTAGAGAAGAAAAGAGAGAGTTTTGCTTTTCTTTAGGGTTGAGAGAATTAGAATTGAATTTTCTTTTCTTCTTTCTTAGTTGGCGGCAGCTCCATTGATTTCCATGGCGATGGTATGACGGTAACTATTCTATTTTAATTAGGTTTAGGGTTAGCATTAGGACATATTTATAGGTGTAGGAAGTTATTTAGGACCATTAGATTAACCCTAAACCATGAGAACCAATCAAATGGAAAATCTGCATTTGAGCGAATCGGCCTACGGGTTGACAGCCAAACACCCTGGATAAACCCCCAGTCGACCCAGCAGGGCTTGGGTCGACCTCAAAAATGGGTCGGTTCGGTTATTCCCCCTCCCAATTCGCTGTTTTGAACTTTTTCGCATATTTATTTATTTAATTTTTAATTTATATATATATATATATATATATATATATATATCAATATATATATTTCTCTACGCAACCCATTTCACTTAATTCTTTTCTAAAAATTGAGTATACTTTAATTTGTGAATTTTAATGTTATAAAATTATGGGGTGTTACATTCTCCCCTCCTTAAAGGATTTCGTCCCCGAAATCTCCAAGTCAAGAAGAATGTATATCCTACCACCTAATCATCCATCTACTCAACCATCAAACACCAGCATCCATTGTCCTTAAAAGACTTCTAATGCTTTAATGTTTATATGCACAGTGTGTGTATATGTCCATATCTAATGCAAAATTAGGCGGTCTACTGATTCAGTCGACCTCCTTAGTGCAATTCATGATAGTGCCATGCGTCCAATATGTATGCAAAAGATTCCTAATGATACATATTAATTCTATATGCATGCACAACCA
Organism: Allium sativum; assembly: GCA_030737875.1. Lineage (NCBI taxonomy): Eukaryota > Viridiplantae > Streptophyta > Magnoliopsida > Asparagales > Amaryllidaceae > Allium > Allium sativum. The sequence goes on from JASFAX010002606.1 coordinate 27,826, forward strand.
TCCACCCGAATGCAGCAACTATATGATAATACAACCATTATACATCCATTTTACTAAATACATCCATATACATGCAATATGCAATATGAAGTGACTGAGCCGATCTGGTGCCTAATAGTGTGTGTATATGCATCCACGAGCAACCACTAGCAAACACTTGCATCCACCATACATAACATGTCTCAAACACATGTTTCAACCATAGGATTATCCTAACTAAAGGTCAAAGATACTAGCGAGAGGATATACAAAAGATAAGATAATTACAAGCTAAGCGATAAAGGAGAAATTAAAAGACATACCCTCAAAAAGAAAAGGGTATCGTGAACGCATCTTCTATTCTGTCTCCCAAGTAGCGTTGCTCTCATCATCTCCCCATTGCACTTTGCATAGTCTGACCTCTCGATTCCTCAACCTCTTGATCTCCGACCCAAGAATGCGCGTAGGAGCTCGTCGAATTGTCGCATCACGCTCTATCTCCACCTCTCTAAGAAAGCTCGGCTCTACCACTTCCGCGGTCTCGTGCAAGCACTTCCTCAAATGTGACACATGGAATACGTCGTGTACACCACTAAGTCTCTCGGGGAACTCCACTCTATACGCCATCTGTCCAATTTTCTCCTTAATAGGAAACGGCCCTACAAACCTTGGTGCTAATTTCCCAAAGGACCCAAAGCGAACAACGTTCCGTAATGGAGACACTTTGACAAAGACCATGTCCCCAACTTCAAACTCGAGATTTGTCTTCCTCTTATCCGCATAAGATTTCTGCCTATCCTGTGCTGCTTTCATCCTCCTTCGAATCAAGTCGATCTTCTCCGAAGTCTCCCTAATCATATCGGGCCCAAGTAAGATCTTATCCGTAGATTCCCACCAAGATGTAGGTGAGCGACAAGGTCGTCCATATAGAGCTTCGAATGGTGCCATACCAATGCCGGACTGAAAGCTATTATTATATGCGAACTCAACCAATGGAAGATGCTCTTCCCATGTACCCCCAAAGTCTAGGATACATAGCCTCAACAGATCCTCCAGAATGCGATTCACCTTCTCGGTCTATCCGTCCGTCTGAGGATGATATGCGGTGCCCAAACATAACTGAGTCCCTACCGCCTCTTGTAAGCTTCTCCAAAATTCGCTAGTGAAAATAGGATCGCGGTCGCTCACTATTCTAGAAGGAACACCGTGCAAACGAACTATTTCTCGAACGTATACGGAAGCTAACCATGGAGCAGTCCTCTTACTCTTTACGGGAATGAAATGGGCGCTTTTAGTAAGTCTATCTACTATAACCCAAATTCCCGTATTACCCTTCCTTGATCGCGGTAACCCATCCACAAAATCCATCGAGACACTTTCCCACTTCCATAGTGGAACCTCCAATGGGTGAAGCAACCCACCGGGTTTCTTTTGCTCCGCTTTTACTTGTTGGCACACCAAGCATCTAGCGACATACTCGGCCACATCCTTCTTCATGCCGACCCAAAAGTAAACTCTCTTCATGTCTTTGTACATCTTGTCCCCGCCGGGATGAATAGTCATCTTCGAATGATGTGCTTCGTCAAGAATAGTCTTCCTTAGGTCATCGTCTTTTGGTACACAAAGTCTACCGTCCCTACGTAACCAACGCTTATCGTCTAGGGTATACCTACGGAGATGGCTTGATGACTCCCCTCCTTTGAGTTTTTCTACTAACTCAACCAACTGCGGGTCGTCTCGCTGTGCCTCGCCAATCCGTCCCAAAAGCGTAGGTCTGACCTCCAAGGATGCTAGCAAACCGGGTACGAAGTCAACGGAAGGTCTAAAGTCAAACATCGAAATAAATTCTAAGCTTCGCCGCTCCACAAACAAAGGACTTAAGGATAACCTTTTTCTACTTAAGGCATCCGCCACCACGTTACCCTTGCCAGGGGTATAAGCTATCTCGAAGTCGTAGGATGCTAAGAATTCCATCCACCTTAACATATCTCCCGTCCCTAGAGACCACATGCCCTAAATTCCTCACTTCCTTCCTCCAAAAATGGTATCTTGGACAACTTAGCTTTAAGCTAGTGCACTTGTAGGGTCCCTAAGCTTTCCCTATGACATAGGGCATGCTCTTCTCTGCTTCTAGAGAAAACCAGGATATTATCCCATGTAAAATCGTCACCACTATCCATCTCTCACGCAGACCATCCTAGTCGAATTCGACATCCCCCAAGTGCAAGCCCTAAAGGCCTAAACCAATATCAGACAAACACCCAAGGGATACCTCCTTCGAATTCAGACGACCTACGTGAGATGATACTAGTAAGATGGTCAATCAATTGAGCATTTGACCGACTCTGGCCGTCCTTGCCAGTCTTGCTCCAAAGCTACCGCTGATTACATAATGGGCTTTGCTTAATCTGTTAAGCACATACGAAAACTTATTCCGCGCCTATGGGTGAACCCCGCGCTTTATCAACGACGTCTCCATACCCACGGACCACACAAACAGGTTCCTAATCATCGTTAGATGCATCAGAAGATTCTAGGCAGCTAAGCATCACTGAACCCCTAGGGTTGCAAGAAATATGAGGGTTTTTCTACAACGAATCAATAGTCTAACTACCCTCCTTTCACAGTCTAGGATGGCACCCCGCTTGGCTAGCCAATCCACCCCTAGAATCAAACTACAGCCCGTGAAACCAAGGACAAAGGCGTTGCATTCAAACTCAACGCCCAAGATAAACACTCTCAAATCCCGACAAATCATAGAAAGATGAGCCGAAACACCAATAGGATTTGAGACTACTAAGGGATCAGTAACAATACTAGTATCTACGTGCAGTGTTTCAACTAATGATGTAGAGATAAACGAATGCGATGCGCCCGAATCGAATAAGGTACGGACAGGATGATCAAACAGAAAAACTAAGCTTTCAACAGAAATGGTTCTACCTCGTTCTTGCAGCAGTGGGACCGCGAGAGCCTGAACTTGTCCCCTTGCCTGCCCTGGTGCCAGAAGAGCCTGCACCTGTCCTCCTAAGGTAGTCCCTGTCCTCTGCCCCTTCTTTGGGCAGTCCTTCACTAGATGTCCTGGTTCACCGCAGTGAAAACAGCCAGTCTTCTTTTTATTTCGGCAATCCTTGCTAAGATGGCCTGGTGTCCCACAGTTAAAGCATTTCTTCTTCCCCTTAGCATTGTTGCCTTTGCTACCCTTATTTTGATCCCCTTTCTTCTCGGGTGCCTTATCAACTTTAGCGCTTTTCTCCTCATGCATGAGCGCCATTTCTACTAACTTCTCAAAGGTGGCCCCTATCGGGATGTGGGTCATAGCCAGCCCTTGCAATGGTTCATTCGAGCCATTCACGAACCTCAGCGCCTTCTTCTCCGGCGTGTTCACTAAGTCCAAGCCAAACCTTGCTAACTGATTAAATTTATTGACATATTCTTTCACTGACGAGCTTCCTTGCTTCAATGACAAGAACCTTTCCATATATAGATTTTCTTCCGCCCTAGAGAGAAACTTCGCCTCGAACCTACGTCTAAAATCCGCCCAAGAATCAACAAGACGCTTCCCATTAGTGACCTCCCACCAAAACGAGGCGTCGCCCTTCATTAGCCAAGCTGCTAATATAACCCTCCTCCCTTCTTCCACTTCAAAGATTTCTAGCAATTCTTCCACCTCCTTAAGCCAATCTCTAGCTTCCACAAACGTTTCTGACCCTTGAAAGGGTTTTCCACCCATAGCCTTGAATTCCTTGCACGTCTTTGCAAAAGTATCTACGCGAGGAGGAGGAGGAGGAACGGGTGCAACTGGTGGTGGAGGAACATTGGCTGGACCTGCAGCCGCCCTAGCCTCCAATAGCCTCCTATACCATCCTGGTATTGTTACACCGTCGGGTAGATTAAGATCTTCAGCCATGCTGAAACGAAAAAGGAAAGATTCAAAATGGAGAATTCGAAAGATAAAGATATGTGGCTACTGGGGATTATGTTTTTCTTAAAAACTTTTCTCTTTAAATTTCTCATTAAAACATGTTTTTGAAAACATTTCTTCCAAAAATAACTATTTTTCTAAAGTATTTTTATCTGTTCTGGTAACCTTAAGCTCTGATACCACGTGTAACACCCCACGTCCATTAATGTCACTCACAAAGGGAATGCATTAACTTCCATGGAGGTTATAAGTGAATATAGAACAGAAAAATTACAACAAGACAGATAATAAATAGTACTTGGAAATCTAAAACTTTATTTTATTGTAGCGGAAATTAAACATGTTTGTTACATCATAAAACCATAGATCATAACCAAGTACAATATCCATCTTCATAAAAACAAAATACATAATCCCATTACATAAATAGCCATTAAAAAGATAACAAGCTGGACTTTACTTCAAGGGTCCAAGCTTTCCAAAGAGATGAAGCAATCAAATTAAACTCCACTAGAGCTGGGTCCAACATGAGGACCTGGAGGGGGAAAAGGATAGAAATGGAGGGGGTCAGACATAAAGTCTGGCGAGTATGACAATTCTAACAATACTATTATCAAGATAACTAGACTAAGGCATAAGCTGGAAGACAAGTAAATGTCTATGAACTATTAGGAAGATAAAGATAGCGTTTAAGATAACGTTAAAGATAACGGTACAGGCACACCTAATTACTAACGAATGATTACTACACTGCACCGCACATTACTACACTGCACCACACCAGTCACCCTATTGTTTGATCCCACTTGCTTCACACAGAAACTTTATAAATAGCCTTACGTACCCCTAGCTGACTACATAGGTGTCGTCTGCCCCTATCTCCACTAGGTGTACCCCACTACCCACTTTCGATCGGCTCCCTACTCGTAGATACCCATGCTGGCCCCACAGTGGGGTGTATCACTCCCCTAAAGTGGCAACCCAATACAACTTGAGAATGCACGGCTTATACCTACACGATGCAACAACGTCTTACCTACCAGCCTGGGTCCACACACGCATACGAAACCCGTTGGACTTGCGTTGCCACCGCTCCCCGTTTTGGCCTCTTACAGTCGAACCCAGCATGCGTGTCCCGTCCTCGACTTGGGTCGAGCCCACAAAGATACGTTTGGGATACTGGTCGAAATGGGCCCCCACAAGCTATCCACCTAAGCTTGTCACTAGTATATCCCACTTAACCCTCTTAGTCATGTTCATTTACATGTGTGTTTGGTTAAGTCTTACTAATCGTATTTCACATGCCACTAAGGGCACCCCCTAGATTCCTCATGCCACCCAAGGCACCTACTTAACCCCATGTCCTACCTTACATGTTTATCTTGTTAAGTATTTCTTAATTCATTCAGGCCATAACCTTATAAAGACCTCTCACATTAGACTGGCATTTATGGCAGCTGGATTTGCCGGGCGGGTCCGGGCAGTCTTACACCATAAAAGAGTCTAACCTCGTGTCTTTACAACCGTTATGCTTTAGTTTAGGCCTAGGACCTCTCACATTGGGCTGACATTTGTGACCATTGGATTTGCCGGGTGGGTCCGGGCAAGTTTACGTCACAAACGAGTCCAACCTCATGTCCTAAGCATTGATTAACACTTAAAATCTTTTACCCCAGTTTTAATAATTCCCTATTCAAATTATTAATTAAGTCAACTTTTAATGATGTCCATAATTGACTCAATTATGGCCATCCACTTATGGCATGCAAAATCATATCAATTGCACCCCAACTTTTTAATATTAAATCCTTAATATTACCCCTACCCCACGTTTATACGTTCGCTTATTCAACGCATAATATAGGCTAGACTTGTATAGTCTAACACCTAGCACAAAGATAAATTATTACAACATATAGACAATTAAAATAAATCTAATCGTAACAGGGGTGAAACTTGCATAAACTACACATATTAAGGATCAAAAGGTGTCAACTTGTTAAATGTCTCAATTTATATGATATGATCATAGCCCAAATCTATACATAAACTTGCATATGGGGTTTTTAGGCAACATAATGATGGTGTGAACTAGCATAGGATATCACATATGTCATAGCATAATTCTAGATGTCATAATAGATGTCTTGGTATATGTTCATAACTTTTCTAATCAATCTAACTTGCATATGTGACTTGTCATATAGATCAACATAACCCAAACATGATGATTTAATTAATATGAACTAACTAGCATAGATGGTAACATCATGGCCTTTTTAACATGTATGATTCATCAAAACTTAGCATAGAAACTTTCAACATACATAACATCATCATAGCATGATTTACAACATATAAGATATCATCATCACATAACATTGGATTTACAATATACATGATAGAAAAAGGGGTTTACAATAACATATATGATAATACACATCATCTACTCATAATCCTTTCATAACTCAACCTAATTAAAATGATAATAATCTTGTTAAGATCATTATACTCACAATTTAGAGAAGAAAAGAGAGAGTTTTGCTTTGCTTTAGGGTTGAGAGAATTAGAATTGAATTTGCTTTTCTTCTTTCTTAGTTGGCGGCGGCTCCATTGATTTCCATGGTGATGGTATGACGGTAACTATTCTATTTTAATTAGGTTTAGGGTTAGCATTAGGATGTATTTATAGGTGTAGGAAGTTATTTAGGACTATTAGATTAACCCTGAACCATGAGAACCAATCAAATGCAAAATCTGCATTTGAGCAAATCGGCCCACGGGTTGACAGCCAAACACCCTGGATTAACCCCTAGTCGACCCAGCAGGGCTTGGGTCGACCTCAAAAATGGGCCGGTTCGGTTATTCCCCCTCCCAATTCGCTGTTTTGAACTTTTTCGCATATTTATTTATTTAATTTTTAATTTATATATATATATATCAATATATATTTCTCTGCGCAACCCATTTCACTTAATTCTTTCCTAAAAATTGAGTATACTTTAATTTGTGAATTTTAATGTTATAAAATTACGGGGTGTTACACTAGGGATGTAACTCCCAACAAGGTATCGGCCTTAGAGCATCGGATGATAGAGGATGTGGTTACCCATGCTGATGAGCTTCGGAAGATGGATGAAAAACTTTCTTGTGCCGCCCAGATTATTTATGCAGCCTAAGATAGGATTTTTGATTTCTTTCAAGTCCATCATCCACGGATTAAGTCTGACTACTATGAAGATGCCCTATTTCATCTTTTCTCTGACAATCTTCAGAATATTTCTGAACTCCGAACCTCCCACATTCCTTCCTTCACACGGGATCGGGTTATGGAAAGGATTAAGTTGGGTATGGAAGGAGTTGGGGCATCGCGAAAGAGTGACCCTACAATTAAGGACCTTTTATACATTGATGGACTTTCGGATGATTCAGGCGAGGAGGGGGAGGCTCCCATCCCCTTTGGTAGTGATAAGGAGAAAGGGAGTATCGGTCCCAAAGATGGTGACTGCCTAGGCGAGCGTATTATCCATAATTCTAAATCATCATTACCCGAAGGATGTGGCCCTTCTAGCTTTCTGGGAAGGAAGGAAGTTGTTGATCACGAAGTTCCCTCCCTTTGGGTATAACTTTTTCATTGAACCCGTCTTCCTTTTTTCTGGATGCTTGACTTTGAATAGTTTCCTGTCATTATAATGGACTAAAGAAAAACTTTTTTTCCTGCCTTAAGCAGTGTTAGGTGACAAAAATTCAAACCATTTTATGTTGGGCAGATGGTAAATTTGTATATTTAATTCCACAACTTATGCAACACTTATATGAGGTCCCCCTTTGCTATCTACGAGGATAATGTGATTATTTGCATTATGACAAAATTTAATTTACTATGAGGAGGTATTACGCATGGTTTGTAGGTTGAGAAAAGAGTTTCGCACAATGCCTATCCATTCTTTCAGGGAAACGCGTCTCCTCGAGGGACTTAAGTGCGTTTATACTACATTTCCTTAGCTCTCCTTTAATTTGTGGAGTGGGAATCATGAAGCTATGTTAAGGAATCTTAGGATTAAACATGCTGAGGCACTATATAGACAATAGACATATGAAAAATTGATGTATTTATAATTCTCCTTTCTGCCTATATGTTATAGTTGGTAGGCTTTGGATTTAACCCGCGTAGTGGTGTGTAAAGAAAAGAGAGGGGACATAACCTTCGAGCATCTAAAAAGAAAATAAAATCAAAATCACTTTCTTGTATGCCTATGGGCAGGTTGATCAATGCGAGATCCCTTTCTTTCGGAGTGGAACGCCGCCGATAAGAGAGGTCCTCCCCATATCTTATGAAAGGGAGATCTAACCTCGGGATTTATCCATTAAACACTTGACTGAGAGGATGAATACTTTGAAAAGATAGTTAGAAGAGAAGGATAGAACCATTTTGGGGTTGATTACATACATAAACACTAAACCCTCTGTTGAGTTCGAGGACGGGCTAAAGAATCTTCGCCAACGTGTCATCAACTTGGAAGTCGATTTAAACAATGATACTACAAAGTGTGAGACATGGGAACATTGTTTTGAGAATCTCCATATAATGACGGGGCCTTCGCCCTCTGACGTCGCGACAGCATGTAAGGCCTCTGGTCTTCAGAAATGTTATTACTTGAATAACCCTCCACCGGGTTTAAGGGAAACAGTTATTTTTAAGTGGTGTAAAAGAGTGGTAGCTGAGATGAAAGGAATCTATGACACTAGATTAATCAAGGATTCTCACGACCTTGTCATCAAATATGCTAGCCAAATCAGACGTTTGCAAGAAGAAAATCATGATTTACGTATAAGCGATTTTGAATTTGAAAAGGAAAACAAGTCTCTCAGGGAAATGTGTAGGTCTTACAACAGAGCTTTGAAGCTCCGGCCCAAACCTTCCGATCACTTAGACGTGACAAGTAGGAAAGTTCAAAGACTTAACAAGCTGCTAGGTGTTGCACTTCGTCATGCCATTGACCCTCCTTTACCCGAGGATGGAGTGGATCCCGATATTCAGTGATATTTTGTGACAGTGACACATAATTTTTCTCACAATAAGGGTACTGATAATGTAATCTTTTTGGTGAATAAAATTATGCACTGATAACATTTAATATGTAAATAACTGTCGGTACAAAACATAAGTGAGAATTTCTTGTATGATGAATGACTTAAGAGGTGTTCTTTGAGTATAAGAAAATACGACCTCCTTTTTTTACCTGGCCTCGTTTCTGACAATGAGCTTTTTGTCAGGTTCCAAATTTTGTGGGTCTTCCTTCGTAGGCACACCTACGGTTGTTTTGATTTGAGATAACTACCTTGGAGGTCTTCACGACGTCATCCCAACGGTTGGGACCTTCTTTCAATACTTACAAAGGGCTTCTTCCACACAGTTTCGGATGTCAATATGTGGAAAACTTGCCTCCCCTCTGGCGTTTGTTCAGAGTCGAATCGATCCGGATTTGTGTATAGATAGTAGTAAACCGGAACCTCCTTCGGGATCGGTGAAACACTGAGTTTTGCCCAGATTCGGGCATTAATAATAGTTGACCAGGACCTCTTCTGGTATCGATGAAACACTGAGTTTCGCCCAAATTTGGGCATTAATAATAGTTGACCGGGACCTCTTCCGGTATCTGTACAGAGCTGGGTCTACCCGAATTCGGATGTTGATAATAGTAGACCAGAACCTCCTTCAGGTATCTGTGAAATGCCGAATCAACCCAGATTCGGATGTTAATAATAGTTGATCGGAACCTCTTCCAGTATTCATATAGAGTTGGATCCACCCGAATTTGGGTATTTAGAGATCAAGGATTGGGAAACCTTCCGATATTAATGAAGAGCCGAATCCACCCAGATTCGGGTATTTAAAGATTGAAGATCGGGAACCCTCCCGGTATTACTGAAGTAAGTATCCCCTTTGGATTTGATTTGGGAAGAAGAGGTTGTACTTGCTTCTTGAGCCTCCCCTTGGGCTTTTAATGTCAAAGTAGAGGATAGACGTGCTTGGCTAGCTTATCCACAGGCAGGGCCCAAGGACTTACCTGACCTCCCTCCAGGAGGCACCTTATCCTGACCATCGTAGGCGATTATAAGGGCTTAGAAACATAGACGGGGCCCTCGTAGGCACAGAACTAAGGTTTACTCTTTTAACATTCTATATAGGCCATCGTAGGCACTGATAGAGGCTTATATGCCACCCCCTTCGAGGGGTGCCCTATCCTGACAATCATAGGCGAAGATAGGGGTTTGCGTTCCCTTTTGCGGGTAGCGCAGAACATAAGAAGAGGTAGGATGTACTCTTTTGCGAAAAAAGGTAGGATGTGCTTAGTTTTAGCAGAGGCAGGCCGTGCTATTCTGCGAGCAGAATCCGAGTGTGCTAATTTTAGATGCACTACCACGACTGTTTCTGGTGTGAAACGGTGGCTTAAGCTTTCGATGCATTAACCCTGCCCCCTCTGATTTGGGCCTGGAGAAAGACTAACACACCGTCCCCCTCCAGGGGATGCCTCGCCCGGACTAGTTTAGTGCTAGCAAGGATTTTTCTTCTCTTTATCCATTTGTCGTATGACCTTTCCTTGGTCATTTCGCTTGTAGAGTTTCTCTCCTTTGCAGTAGGGAGGAATAATAATTTTCGTACTATTTCATGAAGGTCTATTGATGTGACTTTCTATGCTTTCCTTACAAAACTTTGTAATTTTCCTTACATAACTTTGTAATTTTCCTTGGTTCAAAATTTTGATGATCATCCCTTCTAGCACTTTGCAATGGTTGGTTTCATGTTCGTTTACCATATGGTAGTAGCAGTACGATCCTTCTCTCTTATCTTCGTTTTTGGGTTTCTTTTTGGGCGACGGCCAGAAATTTAACTCATGTCTAGTTAGGAAACAGAAACCCTCAATCGATATAGTAAGCTTATAACCCTTTCGTAATCTTGACTCGAAACTCTTCTTCTATCATTGCGTTTTGGTCTTTTTGCTATTCAATCTTGTTATTTCTTCATTATCTCTACACTTTCTTTTTACTGCCCTCCGATATGGGGATAGGAGTTTTCTCTACGCTTCTTTCAAATATGGTTTCTCTAGCCTTTGCAAGGATGGCTTTTTGGTGTGGAGAAAGGAATTGTATCGCTTAGTCGAGGGCTGGTAAAGGGCAAAAATCGAGGTTGATCCTATGTGGAAGGAGTTAATGTTCTATCGATCAGGGTCATAAGGCTATACGTCCTTATCTTTCAATTGGATATGGAGATTTTCTAATTTCAGTATTTCGATCGCCCATGGCTCGTCGATATTCGCCCCAGCCATGGGAAATCTATCAGTCACCGGTGGAGATCCCTTATTCATAATGTTCGCCTCTTCAAGATCTTAGTCCAAGACGGAACAATCACAGGTAGGTATGGGGTAGGGTTAACCACAAGGTCGGAGGTTCAGGCCCTCCTTCTAGGGCCAAAATGTTAACGAAATTTTTCGTCAACACCGGAGATGGGGTTAACAGGGACATACCTAAAGGGGAATTAGGTAGAGGGGATCACTTTTCCGGTTGATTCTAGTATGAATTTTAGACGCTGATGTGGTGTTGAATTGCTAAGGAGTATCAGGTCAGATCTATGCTCATCGAGTGAGATTCTTTTCGCCATTCGAGGATATTGAGGGACATAAACTCATGCTTCCTATAAAATGAATAACAAACTGCAACTACTATGATTAGAGAAATAATGATACACACTTACAAAGCAACTTTCGTATAAGAAGATCGCCTTTTTCAATAAACTTTTATTGGAAGTACAAGAATGTCATAGGGAGGAATCCTCCATTGATCTGGTTTACTAAGTTGTTTCTGAGAGTACTAAAATTAAGGAAGAGAAAAATGCCCCCCTTAATGTGACCTATGGGGTCTTATTTATAGTTGTTCAGGGCCCCTTCCGTCAGAGGGCTATCAGACCCGCATGGGTCTTTGCCGGTTGTTTTATTCTCAGTTTTGGGTGCTTGAACTTCGGCTACCTTTGGTGTATTCGGTTACTGTAACGACCAGCATTCTACGTATCATAGGATCGTAGAATATTTATTTCTGTCACATACGAAGTCGTATGGTCATGTAACTTTGGGGGACGACTGTTGGGGTCATTTCCCATGTTCATGATTTTTCCCGATTTTTAAATGACCATTTTACCCCTAGTTGGCACTGTTTTGGCCATAACTTTTTACTGGAAAGGAATTTTGACCTGAAACCACTTCCATTGGCTCCGGATGATGGTTTCTCTTTCCGTAGTGGTCACATTAGCCAAACGGACTTACCGTTTGGGAGATATGGCTGAAACAAGTTTCAGATGGTGAAAAACAGCTTAATTGGGCTTAACCGGGTGATTAGCAGCTAGGCCCAAGGGGAATTTCGGGTTTAGGGGTAAATAGGTGCTGATTAGGGTTAGAAAACATTTCTTTAGACATTTTTCAGCCGCCACTTTCATTCCTCTTGACCTAGCCATGGCCTCCACTCTCTAAATCTCTCTAAAACACCCAAAAATCACTTTCTAATTGAAGATTAGGCTTAGCAAACATCGAATCAAGGAGTATTAGCACAAGAACCGAGGTAGGGCTGCTGTGTGAGATTGGGAACAGCGCCAAATCAGAGAATATTTCAGTTTTGGGGTTCTAGTTGTGGCAAAGGTGAGTGATAGCATCGTTTTGACACTAATTACAGTTAATTAAGGGTAATTAGTGAAGATTAGCGAATTTATACACTAATAAATTCTGGAAAAATGTTTAGAAATTCTTAAATAATATTTCATGCCTCTGTTAGAAAATTTAGACGATTTGATTAAGTTTTACTAAGTATGTGCTTAAACATGATTAAGAAGGATTATAGGAAAATGTGAGGTTTTAGCCACTTTTGATCTATTTTGATTCATTTGGATTGTTGTTTGATGTTTGGGGTTGCTCTTACATATTGCTATGACTCTATGGTATGTTATATGATTGATTAGAATAGTTAAATTGGTCGAAAACGTCGTCGAATGGCGTAGGAAGCTCGCTGGAAAGTTGCAGAAATGTGCAGGTCCCGAACCGGTTCGGATCGGAGAAGGGGTCGGATCGGACTAGTGAACTGGCCAAGGGAATCCGAACTGGATTGGGACTTGTCACTGGAAGGAGCTTGGCAGGAAGGAAGGCCATTGCTTAGAGTTGGAGTGGACAGAAGATCGGATCGGAGCAATAGAGCAGATCGGATCGGAGAAAGGGAACAGGACGGATCGGAGCAGGCAAACAAGTCAAACAGAAGGAATCAGATCGGATGAACTACCTCCGAACCGAACTCAAGTAGAGACACCCGAACCGAACCGATATCTGAAGGGGGAGAATCACTGAACCGACCCGACCCGGAGGAAGACACCGACCCGACCCGAAGTGGACTACCGACCCGAACCGATGGAGGTGATGACTACCGAACCGAACAGAATCCTAGAGCTGCTGCTGTACGACAACTCTTCTGAAGACCCACTCCAACTCGATCAAAACCCGAGATGCAAAGGAAGTCCAAATGAGAAGTTAGAGCTCAAGATTTAGATGGGAATCAACGAGTTCGCTCCATGGTTGGGCTTTGCTGCGGGACGCGTGCCAAGGAGTTATCGACGTCTATAGCTTTGGACCACTATGGTAGGAGGTACGAAGGCGGATTCAGGGCCATTATGGCATCGGTAGAACCAAGGGCTACGACCAATGAAGTGGGTCATTGAAATGTTTGGTCATGACTCCAAGTGTTTGGCTTGGTTACAGCAGGGTTTCTACAAGTCGGGATTCGTCGTTACCTCAGTTTGTCTAGTGTTCCAAAGTGGTAGATATCGTATGCTTTACGCACTGAGTGAGAGATGTGAGGATGGTTGCTATGGTTGATTTGTTTGCTATTATTATGACATACACATCCCACCCCCGTATTCTTACACTATTTATTATGGCACCTTAGAGCATTGTATGGTATGTGGTACTAACTCTTTGGTTGCAGGTCCAGGTTCAGGTATGGTTTAGTATACCTGTTATTGTTCTGTTTAGATGCTTATCACTCATACCAGGCTTTATGTCTGACCCAGAGTTTTATGTCTCCTCTTATTACTCTGGGTGATCACACGAGGAGACTAGAGATAGGTTAGCTGGTGATGCACGGCTAGATGATCCGGAGACGAGCAGGAGGCTTCCACGTAAAATATATATATAATATTCTCCCTGTATTGTTGAAGATCACTGCTTGGGCATTGGTGGTGTATCTTCTACTTTAGCTTTCTTTTGTTGGAGACAGTAAATTTGGAAAGTTGTAATAAGCTGTATTTGAATTTCCGCTGCTCTGATGTTGATGTTGATTTTAGTTATCAGCTTATGCACTGTCTCACCTGTTTTATGTCAAGTATGTTATTATTATATTTTATTCCATGCGCCGTGAGACATTCTACAGGTCCCTTGATTAGTTCATTCTCTTCTTTTCTTTCTTCTGACGACCGTCCCGTGCCGGTCGGGTATGTGTACAGCGCACTTTCGGAGGAAATGTAGGCTGGTGCGGGGCGGGCCGTCACACTTGGTATCAGAGCTCTAGGTTGCGTAGTTAACCTAGAGAAGTTATCAGGGAGAGATAATATACGTATACGAGAGAGCGTATTTGTGATTACTTTGGTTTTTAAAAGCTACATATATATATATACTATTAGTAGTATAAGGATGAAGTCGTACTGCACTAGCACCACTATGGAGTCGTTAATCATTTCCTTTTTCAGATTGACGATGAGCCGATATGTTAGAGGTACCGGTAGGGGAGCCAATAATGGGAATGCTGCTGACATGAGGACGATGTTTACTGACCTCATGAGAGAGATGCTTAGAGATGTGCAGAGGGCAGCTCCCAATGGTGGAAATGGTGGTGGTCCAATGGTGCAGGCGCCAAGAGTCGACTTCGCCAAGCTGAATAAGGATTATACTAGCCTTGGTGGGAAGCCGTTTCACGGAACGGAGTCGGCCACAGATGTTCAAGATTGGTTGGATAGTTGCGAACGTATCTTCGAGGATTTGGGTATCGAGGATGCGATGAAGAGGAAGCTAGCGTCCCGTCAGCTGCAAGGGCGGGCAATGAATTGGTGGAATGCTATAAAGGCAGCTACTCCCGAAGACCAGATTACTTGGGTTCAGTTCAAGGCTCGCTTTAGCGAGAAGTTCATTCCAGCTGCCCAGAAGTCAGTGTTGTTCAAGAGGTTCTTGGAACTCAAGCAGAATGGAAGGGCAGTTTCTGATTATATTGCTGAGTTCGACACTTTGTCAAAGTATGGGTTATCTCTTATAGATACTGCCGAGAAGAAGAATGAGAAATTCATAACTGGGTTAGATCAGTACTTAGGGGAAAGGCTTATTAACCACATCGATGAGACGTTTGAGTCGATTGTGGGGAAAGCATTAAGATCGGAGAGTCTCTACCCTAAGCCGAAGACTGAGGTTGCATCTGCAGATGAGCCAAAGCCACAAGCAAGTGGTGGAGGCAAGGGTGGTTCCCAGAATAAGAGAAAGCAGAACCAAGCTAAGGACGACCAGAAGAAAAAGAATAGGCAAGATGTTGAGTGCTTCAGCTGTGGTAAGAAGGGCCATTATGCTAGTAATTGTCGGGCCAAGCCAGCGGATAGGAAGTGCTTCAACTGTGGCCAAATGGGACATCACAAGGACAAGTGTCCACAGCCCCCTAAAGAAAAGCAAATGGTGAAAGCATACGCCCTTAATGCTATTCCTTCTTCGTCGAATGCCCCAACAGCGGCGGAGAAGGGAAAGAATGTCGTCATTCAAGGTATGCTTTCTGTTTATGATGTTCCTGTTAGAGTTTTGTTTGATACCGGAGCTTCCAGTTCTTTCATATCTAGTGACCTGGTAGATAGGTTGGGATTGGAGCCCGAGATAGTCGATAGACCTTTAGTAGTGACGAACCCGGTTGGTGGTTCGACTAGCCTTAGCATGATTTGTCGTAATGTGGTCTTATCGAGTCATGGATGCATGTTGGTTTGTGATTGCTTTGTTTTGGGCTTTACTGGGTTTGGCATTATTTTGGGAGTAGATTGGCTCCAAAGATACGGGGTGGTGGTAGACTGTGAGGGCTTGTTGGTGACAGCTAGGGCGGATGATGGGCGGAGGATAGTGTTTGGTGGTCTACCCAGTAAGGGGGTATTGGCTAGTTTTCTAAACTCCCTCGACATTCCGCATAGTGAGTTGTCAGGTTTGCCCGTGGTTGGCCAGTATCCGGATGTTTTCGAAGAAGTGACCGGACTTCCACCACACCGAGAGATTGAGTTTCGTATTGATTTGGTAAAAGATGCCAGACCTATAGTGATGCCACTTCGTCGTATGGCACCAAGAGAGCAGCGAGAGCTCGAGGTGCAAGTCAGCGATCTTTTGAAGAAGGGATTTATCAGAAGGAGTGTTTCTGAATGGGGAGCACCAGTTGTGTTTGCGACCAAGGCGGATGGCTCCCTTCGTTTGTGTGTAGACTACCGCGAGTTGAATAAAGTGACGAGGAAGAATAAGTATCCTCTACCGCGGATAGATGATTTGTTCGATCAGTTGAGTGGCGCGAGAGTATTTTCTCAGTTGGATCTCGCAACAGGTTTTCATCAGCTTAGAGTGGAAGCTGAGAGTATAGCTAAAACGGCATTTCGAACGCCGTCTGGATTTTATGAGTGGTTGGTCATGCCATTCGGGCTGACCAATGCCCCAGCATATTTTGTGGATCTTATGAATAGGGTATTCAGAGATCAGTTGAATAAGTTTGTCCTTGTGTTCGTTGATGATATTTTGGTCTACTAAAGGACAGAGGGAGAACACAAGGGACATTTAAGAATAGTGATGGAGGTGTTGAGAAAACACCAATTGAAAGCAAAGTTTTCGAAGTGTCACTTCTGGAAGAGGGAAGTGAGGTTCTTGGGCCATGTTGTATCAGAGAATGGTATTGCCGTGGACCCGGCAAAGGTGGCTACGGTACAAGATTGGCCTACGCCCAAGGATGCAACAGATGTAAGAAGCTTCTTGGGGTTAGCGGGATATTATCGTAAGTTTATCCAAGGTTTCTCCAAGATAGCAGCACCATTGACCCAGTTGACCAAGAAGAATCAAGCTTTTGTCTGGGATGGAAGGTGCGAGAATGCATTCAAAAGTCTAAAGGACAAGTTGACAAGCGCACCAGTATTAGTCATTCCTAAGGGGGATGAAGAGATGACGGTATACACGGACGCCTATGGTACCGGACTGGGTGCTGTATTGATGCAAGGCGGTAGGGTTGTAGCTTACGCAAGTCGGCAATTGAAACCGCACGAGAGAAGATACCCTACCCATGATTTAGAATTGGCAGCAATCGTGTTCGCGTTAAAGATGTGGAGACACTATCTCTTAGGAGAAAGATTTGAGCTGTTTACAGATCATAAGCCGTTAAAGTATCTCTTCTCTCAGAAAGACCTGAGTCTCCGTCAGCAGAGATGGTTAGAGTTTTTAGCTTCCTATGATTTTGACATCGCATACACACCAGGAAAGGGCAATGCGGTGGATGATGCATTGAGTAGAAGACATG
>JASFAX010002607.1:0-45326 GCA_030737875.1 Allium sativum
AGTTTGCAAAATATGAGTTAGTAAGTAGATTACCCAAAATAAATTATAAAGTAGAAAATTTATGTGAGGCATGTCAAATTGGTAAATAAAATGAAGTTCGTTTAAATAAAAAAAATGATATTTCCACAATACAACCTTTATAACTTCTTCATTTAGATTTATTTCGTCTAACTCAAGTACGATCTATAAATAATAACAAATATGTTTATGTAATAGTAGATTATTTTACAAGATACACTTGGACTTTTTTCTTAAAACATAAAAGTGACATCATTGTCATGCTTAAAATTTTCGCTAAGAAAATCAAAAATTAAACGGATTTAAAAATTAAAAATATTCGAAGTGATCATGATGGAGAATTTGAAAATGAACCTTTTACCAATTTTTGTAATAAAAAGGGAATAAATCACAAATTTTCTTTTCCTTGTACACCATAACAAAATGGTGTAGTAGAAAGAAAAAATTGTATATTACAAGAATGTGCACGAACATTACTAAATAGTAGTAACTTACCAAAAAAAAATTGGGCTTAGGCTATTGTTATAGCTTGCTATGTTTTAAATAGAGTTAAATTATGTCCTAAAACAAAATATACTTGTTACGAAATGTTTTTTGGAAAGAAACCTAAAGTATCATATTTTAAAACATTTGGTTCAGAGTGTTTTATATTAAATACAGAAGACAAATTAGGAAAATTCAATCCCGAAGCTGACGAAGGAATCTTTGTTGGATATTCGGATCGAAGTAAGGCATATAGAAATTTTAACAAACGAACCAATGTAATCGAAGAAAGTTTACATGTTTCATTTGATGAAAAATTTCTCAATAAACTAAACTATTGATGATAAAGAAATTATAACAGAAAATAACTCAAACCCTCCTAACAGTGAAACAAAAGAGCAAAATAATATTTTAACTTCATCACCACGAATTCAAAGAAATCACCCTAAAGATTATATTATTGGAGATCTTAATACAAGAGTAACAAGGAATCAACTCAATCAAATAAGTCATGTTGCATTTATATCAGATTTCAAACCCAAAAATTATAAAGAAGCAGATAATGACGATTTTTGGATTTTAGCAATGCAAGAAAAATTAAATCAATTTGAACGTAATAATGTATGGGAATTAGTTCCAAGACCAGATAATCAATCTGTTATTGGAACAAAGTGCGTATATAAAAACAAATCAAATGAAACTGGTAATATAGTTAGAAATAAGGCTGGATTAGTAGCTCTGGGTTATAACCAAGAAGAAGGAATCAATTATGACAAAACATTTTGCCCATGTCGCTAGATTAGAAGCTATACGAACTTTATTAGACTTCGCTTGTCATCATGATTTTAAATTATACTAAATGAATATCAAAATTGTTTTTTTAAATGGATTTATTAAAGAAAATTATTACGTAGAACAACTACCACTTTTTATCCATGAACAATATCCCGATCATGTCTTTAAATTAATTAAAGCCTTATATGGTTTAAAATAAGATCCTAGAGCTTGTTATGAGTTACATAAAATCATTTAATTTCCTCTGATTTTCAAATAGGAAAAATGAATACTACTTTTTTTATTAAACGAGAAAACAATGATATTTTAGTAGTACAAATCTACATTGATGATATTATTTTTGGATCAAACAATGAACATTTATGTGTTGAATTTTCAAATATCATGAAAAATGAATTTGAAATGTCACACATGGGAGAAAATATTTTTTTCTTGGGTTTACAAATAAAACAACTTAAAAATGAAAATTTTGTACATCAAGAAAATATTATAATAATTTATTACTACTTTTTGGCATGGATAAAACATCAAGAAAACCAACACGAATGAGTGCGAGTGTTCATTTAGAAAAGGACGATAATGAAAAAGATTTTGATGAAAAATTATATCGAACCATGATAGGATCATTATTGTATTTAACCGCTAGTAGACCAGTTATTATGATGAGTGTATGTCTATACGCTAGATTTCCAGTAAAACCAAAATGATCTCATCAACGAGCCGTTAAAAGAATTTTACAATATTTATCTAGTGCAAGAGACTATGGTTTATTCTATCCTAAAGGATCATCGTTCGAATTAGTTTCTTATAATGATGTTGATTTTGGTGGATGTAAAACAGATCGTAAAAGTACTAATGAAACGTGTCGTTTTATCGGGTAATCATTAATATCATGATTTAGTAAAAAAAACAAAATTGTGTATCCTTGTCAACATGTGAAGCTGAATATATATCAGCAGCCCTAGAATGTGCACAAGTCATATATATGATAGACGCTTAAGGATTATGGAAAAGTTGTCGAAAAATCTCCAATTTATTGCGATAACACAAGTGTTATAGATCTATCTAAGAATTCAGTTAACCATTCTAGAACCAGACATATAGATATATGACATCATTTTTTATGTGACAATATATAAAAAGGTGTCATTACTTTAGACATTGTAGATACTAAAAATAAAATAGTAGACATCTTTACCAAACCGTTAAATGAACAAACATTTGTTGAATTACGACATGGCCTAGGGATACATTCCTTCTCTGAATTAACATAACAAATTTTAATTTTGTACATAAAAATAAACATCATTTTTTAATCTGCGAGTAAATAGAGCTTATTAACTATAGAATTATTATCTAGGAATTCTCTACAATTTTTTTTAACAAACTTCACTTCTATAAATAACAATACAAAACCAAACAAAAACTAAAATTTTCTTAAACGTCTTATTATGTATTCTACGAAAATCATCTCGCCCGACTCAAGTCCAAGTAGTGATAAATTTAGAACACTTAATTTTAATGGAGGAAGAACTTCTTTAGTTTTCTTACTTCCAGTACAACAAATAACCACATATATATAGTGGTTTACACAACTTTTCAAATAGACACAACATTAATGGACATGACTCTTAAATGAACAAACACTACACTTAATGAATGGACATAAAGACCATTAACTTCTCTTAGATTACAAAGACACTTGTCCCTTCATTTTTTATTATTCTTAGTAATATTGCATTTAATGTTTATTCAACAAAACTCCCCTGTAAACTTAAATGCTTTAGTCTTTTAGGGGGGTTTGTATACGTCAACGACTAAATCAGCATACAGAGGCGTCTCCTCTTTAGAAGGCATGAAATTACCAAAAAGATAGTGAGGAGATTTTGGAAAATCATGCATAAAAGAAACTACTTATTTTTCCAGCAAATCGATTGCAAATGAAATGATTCCTCCATTAGGCTTCGGATTTACAACCAATACACCATTTTTCTTATCATCCTGCTTGCACTTCTCATTGTCAGAAACACTGGGTTCAGCCACATACACCTGCTGAAATCTCCTCTCAATAGCAGCATCGTTTTCCACATACTTCATGTACTCTTCCAATGTGGTTTAACCAATGCACCTCAGCTGCCCTCTAACCAACATTGGTTAGAACAAATTGGCAGCATCCCATTTTTCTTCTTGTCTCATATTATTTATTTTCTTTCTTATCATATCTGGCGTACCTTTGTATATTTCATTCAACTTTGATTTCATCCTCTGCATATTTTCTTTTGTTTTCTCCATCTTGATTTTCACCTCATTGGAAACTTCCGTAATCTTTTGTATGTTGCTTTCTTTCACCTCTTCAACGACTTTTCCAACTTTTTTCTTCTCTTGGTCTACGACGCTCTCATCTGATTTTGCCTTTGGATTTTCCACATCTTCGTTTTTATTAATATCATCAACAAATTTGATCTTTGGCGTTTCTTCTGCATTTTTAGACTCTTCATCTATCTTGTTAGCATCCTCTCTCTGTGTCTTACCAACTTCTGCAATAGCATTATTTGCGTTCTTTGAAACATTTTCATTCTACAATTCCTCTTTTCTGCTTTCTCCGCTTGCTTTGCAAGCATCATGCTCATCCTTAGAGCTATCTTCGCTCTCTCTGATGTCTTCCTCTGCCTTTGCCATCTCAACATCCTCGTTTGCATACACCTCTTTCAATAATTTTTACGAATCTCACTATGTTATAAATTGCCTACTACAATGAAAATCCAAGGTGTTGTCAGCTAAAATTTGCCACAGCTATGCTGATTTTTGTGTATTGCAACGCACTTTTCAATGTATTACCATAGATATCAAATTGTGTTGCAGTAGTTATAGTCATAACTTATAAATTTAATTTGCCACGTCATCAATCTGTATTTATAAAAAGATGCATATCTATACGTTAATTTACCTTTTAAAAACAACATCTGAAGTTGATACCTCACCTATCCGTTAAAATACTTCACTATCAATAGGAAATCAACTTACGTTACTCATTGGATTCCTCTTTCTCAATTTCTCAGATCTGTTCATTCCCACCCACAAATTTCCAATCCCTAATTTTCATTCACCTTCTTTCACTCCAACCCTCTCTGCGTTCTCCACTTCTTCCATCTAGTCCTCGACTCCAAACGCACCCACTTCTCCTCTTCCCCGTCATCAAACAACAGTCAATCCAAGAAGAAAGGAACTAGCTTTTTATCCAATGTTTCTCATATACGTTTCTGTTGGTTTTTTGATCATCGCTATCCATTAGTCTACCGAGAAACAGAAATTATCATCACCATGAGTATAATTTTGTTTGGTTGGTGGTGTTTTTTTGTGGTTATGTTGTATGCTAATTCACTGAAATGTTCTTTGAGCCGCTATTTGGTTGTTAATCAATTTAATAACACAGAACTTTAGTTCCTAGTGAAGTGTGGTTGTGAACAATTAGACCATCGACCTTATATGAGCTGCATGTTCTAAAAAACTGCTCAGGTTTCCCAGGTTGTTGTTGCCTGTGATGATTGAGACATGATGCACTAGTTTATGAAAATGGTTTCTTAAGTATGCTTACATATACATGATAGTTATCATTTCTTAAGTATTATCATGATCTGTATCCATAAGACCATCTGATAAGTATATGCATGATTTCTTAAATGTGTGTATGTAAGACTGGCTAATAAATATACGCATGTTTTTTTTTTGGTTATGCACACAAATACTGAATACATGAAATACGTGCCTGAAAGCCTGCTGAATGATTTGCAGTTTGTGATATCACTTCAATTCTTCCTTCCATTCGAGTTCAATGACCGCTCAATCAATTTCTACTTCAAATTCGTCAACAGCGGCTGCGAGAAAGAACTGCCACCACAAAATCCCAGCAAAGATGAGGACTGTAAAACTAGAGTGGAATGCGGTGAAGAAGTTTTTTGGTTGCTCCATGTGGCCGATAAGTATAAATTAGGTTTTTTTGGTTGCTTCATGTCGATTATCATATCTTTCATTGATGTTTTGGTCGAGAATTTAAGATATGTGCAGAATGGCGATTGCAGGTATTTTATGTGGCATGACGAAGTGTATGAAATAAACAGCAATGTCGAATTTGATGATACTACTGTTAAATTGATGGAAAAAGAAAAGACTATATTGTAATTGCTTGTGGAAAAGAAGACAATTGAAGAAAAGCTGCTGAAGCAAAAGCAAAAGAGGGCAAAAGCCGATGAATTTGTGGCAGATATGAAGGAAGAGTTGGTCCTAATGCACATTGAATGTGAAAAACATGAGACAGGAGAAAAATTCTTTGCAAAAGCTTTAGCTATGTCCTGGATCATGTTTGGAGTTCTTTTGTGTGTTGTTATCGCAATGTAGAGCACTGAAGTAACATGAAATAGCATGCATGAGCAGTTTTTCAGGTATAATTTTAAGTTAGTGATAATTGTCCGTTATTGATTACTGATAATTGTCCATTACTGATTACTGATAATTGTCCACATTGCAAATTAGTGATAATTTTTGCCACATTGCCCATTAAACCTAAATTACTGATTATTGATAAATTTATCAACATTGTAACTGTCTAATTGTTTACTCAGTATGCACTTGTATACACACTATGCCTCTGTTATACTATGTATACACATTGTTTATATCAGTATACACTTGTATCCACATTGTGCCTCTGTTATGTAACTCAGTTATGTAAATGAAACGCAAAAGCAAATGAAACTCGGTTATGTCTAGATCAGTATACACATTGTTTAGAGTAGTTATGTAACTCAGTTATGTTTAGATCAGTATGCACTTGTATTCACATTGTACCTCTGTTATGTAACTCAGTTATGTAAACGAAACGCAAATGCAAATGAAACCCAGTTATGTTTAGATCAATATACACTTGTATACACATTGTTCAGATCTGTTATGTAACTCACACATTGTTTAGATCAGTACACTTGTATACACATTATTTAGATCAGTATACTATGTTATACTGAAATGCAAATGGAATTCAGTCATGAAACTCAGTTTGTGCTGAAAGGAAACTCAGTTATACTATGACCATAGTTTGTGCTGAAATGTAATTGAGGCATGCATACCTCTTATTTTGTGATGAAGCGCAACTGATGTATGCAGGTGAAGGAGGCAGTGACGAGGATTTTCAAGAACTTGTTACTGAAGGCACTAGAGATACGATCAATGCAGTAGAGGCATTGAAGGCATTGGAGGCGCGCGCTATATTTTGAAACTGTTTTAGTTTTATGTAAACATGAATTTATGACTATTTGTGTTTGTAACTGAAATGTCTGTAAAATTGAATTTAATGGCTATGTTTTGTTATTTTGTAGTTGACTATGTACTACTTGTGTTTGTTGGTTAATTAATTTGAAATAAAAAGTTCTTCGTTAATTTCAGTTTGATGTTATGTTATGTAATGTTACCATATATATGGTATAATGTTGCAGTATGTGATGTCAAATGTTGTCATAGCTATGATATAGTGTTGTCATTGGATGGTAAAATTGTTGTCATAGATTTATGCATGTAGGCCCGACAACTGGATTCCGTGAACCCGGGCTACAGATTTTAGTGGCGATTCCGTATACCCGGATTACAGATTTTAGTAGGCCCCACATTTTTGTAAATTTAGTACATGCGGTAACACCTATGCTGATGTTGCCTTAGGGTCGCAAATGTGTTGCCTTTGACTCTAAGGCAACGCGGCAAAAGGCAACCCCAAGAAAGTGTTGTCACATATCATTTTTTGCATATAGTAACACTTTTTTGCAACTACTGCGTCACTTCTCTGGGGTTGCCATAGGCCATCTATGGCGTAGTGTCTTTTACGGATTTATCTCCATTAATATGACACCATGCTTCTTTATCGACGTTCTCACTCAGCACCATAAAAGCCTGAAGATCTTTCCTTTTCGAACTTGTAAATGCCTTACTCTCTTTCTCTGCCATATTTTTAACATCTTGTGGCCATTCGTAGCCACTTTCAACGATCTCCCATAGCCCTTTGGAAATCAACTCTTCTTTCTTTCTATTACTCCATTTTTCATAATTTTCTTTTGTGAGTACGAACGATATAAAAAATAGAAATTCCATAATTTCGACCGGGCATTGATACCAATTTGATAAATTTAGAAGGGTTGTTTTGGCCCACGTCCATGGAACTTATTAAAATAGAAACGGTATCCCTCCCTTTTTTTAAAATGCAGACTCGGTCCCTGTTTTCAAAAGTTACGTGTTTTTTCTCCAAAAAATGTGCCACTCTTATAAAAAATTATAAAGTCTGGAAACAATCCCAGAATTCCACGGGGAATCAAAAAAAAGTTGCATACATGTACGCAACTATTACCAATAATTGCCTACATGTATGCAAATATTTGAATACCCATGCAAGAATTTTGTCCACGCCTTCTGAATAATTGCATACAAGTATGCAGTTATTCAAAATAACTGCATATAAGTATGCAGGAACGTGTTGAAAGCCGAAGGAATGACAATATTTGCATACTTGTATGCAGTTTTATATGTCTAACTGCATACTTGTATGTAGATATACAAGTATGCATGTTTTACATGCAGAATTGAATTGTTGCACGAAAACATGCATGTATTTCATAAAATCTACATGTATGTATGCATGTATGCTGTAGTTTGATGCAGAACTAAAATAGATGCACACATGTATGCAACTATTTGAATATATGTGCATCTATCGTTGCATTTTACTGCATTTTCGTTATTTTTGTGTGTGTTTTGATTCTGACGTGTTTTTTGATTGTTTTCCCTCTGATTTTTTTTTGATTAATTGTTTTATTTAATTATGAATTTATGTGGGTTTTTTTTAAAATGAATTTTCGAAAAATAGGGATGTAGTTTACAATAAGTTTATGACCGAATGTGAGTCTAATTAAGTTGGTTTTAGGCATATGTGCCTAACTTTCACAATTTAGAATATTTAATTTTAATGGAGGAAGAACTTCTTTAGTTTTCTTACTTCTAATACAACAAATAACCACATATATATAGTGGTTTACACAACTTTTCAAATAGACACGACATTAATGGACATGACTCTTAAATGAACAAACACAACACTTGATGAATGAACATAAAGACCATTAACTTCTCTTGGCTTTTCACCTACAAAGACACTTGTCCATTCATTTTTTATTATTCCCACTAATATTGCATTTAATGTTTATTCAACAATTAGAACTTGCTCGCCTCCACAATTTTTTCCATCGCTAGATCTTCCGAAATAAAAATGGGGGTTATCTCCGTTACTAAAACAACTCAAAAGAAATGATAAGATAGAGATCGATCAGAAATTAAATGAAGTATCTCATTATCAATGCGAGATGATGGATGTGCAAAGAGAGACGTACTACAAGCAAGAAGACATCATTCAACATCTAAATTTCCTTGGAAAATGCTCTATGCATGTGTATATATTCTCCAACAAAATGACGTCTACATAAAAAATCTCCTCGTCTTCATGAAACTCCAGAAAAAGGACATAAATCCAAGGAAATGCGCGATGAAGGGCCATAATCGCCTTCCCTAAAGAGACCACCATGGTCGCTAATCAATTAAAAACTCAATATAAGTATGTTGTAATAATCTAGTAAAATATAATCATAATGACTTTGTATTAATCCTTTACTGAGTATTATTAAAATATATTTTCCTATAAATAAACATTAAAAATCACAAATCATGCTCATCCATTCAGGTATATACAAAAACTGAAATTTTCAGGCTTCTACCACAAATTTCAAACGTCTGAAATGAACTTCAGGTTTAGCATTTTTCCAGAATAGACGTCCGAAATAAAATACAAGACGTCTGGAAAATAGTCTTGGCTTATAATTACCAGACATTGTTAATATTCAGATGTTTGCCCCAAATATTCATACGTTTGAAATAAGTCTCAGTATCAAATTTTATCTGACAACAAACATTTCAAACGTCTTCCCAATATTTTCAGACGTTTGAAATAACTGTCGTACATTTAATCTGACTCAAAGCACCATTACAAACGTCAGAAAATTATCCACATATGTCTGAAAAGTAATTGGGTTATCAATCTGATCCTATTTCAGACATCTGAAAATAAATTCAGACCTCTAAAATTCGAAACGACGATTTTGTATATATTTATAACAAATCGTTTCTTCTTCCTCATTCATTTTTTGCTGTTCGAATCAAAAATCCCTAAACTTAATTCCTTCAAAACTCCAGTTCTTAACCCTAATTTCTACAAAACTTCAAAATCCATGGCTCCTAAAGGGAAAAATGCATCAAAAAGGAAACGAGAGGAAATTTCAACATAAAATCCTCAAGAAACTCAAGAACAAAATCCATAAGTTTGCTCTCAAACTCAAATTGATTAGTGGATGAATAATGCTCTGTTCTCCATTGATAGATATAAAGAAATTCAGAAGAAAAAGCTTCACACGGGTCCTTTCTATTCCCTATAGGATTTTACTTTGTATGAACATGGGTTCTGTCAAGATGCTGGCCTTAACACACTCATTTCATTTTCTCATAATAATGTTCTGATTGATCAACTCTCTATATTCTTGTTCTATGCTAACTTATATATTTCTACCATTTGGAATCCTGAAAATGAAAACGAGTAGATTTGGTCAAGTGTATATGGAAATACTGTAGGATAAACCCCTAAGTGTATAAGACATATTTTACAATGCTTTAACACTGGACAAAACCTCTAAATTCTCGACATGTGATTTAAATAGAGGGATAATATTACACATCAAATTTTGGAAGATCATATGTCGTAATTCACTTCCACATTCTTATGCCCAAAGGCTAGACTTCTTACTAGAATGCTTATAAATATGGTTATTCCTCGTCTTAGAAGTCATGAGTAAATCTGTGATCTTTAGCACAAAGTGTTATACTTTATATTTAGTGGGACATGAATCAATTGGGAACAATTAATTTTTGATGAATTAAAGTATTTCTAGAACCGATCACGTAGATCTATCATTTATGTTCCATATATCATGAGGTTGCCACAATCCGATAAAGTTCCTTCTTATCTATCAACATTTGAAGAGGTTGCAATTAAAGAAGCATCAAAAAAGTTCTTCCAACTTATGCACCTACCAAATGAACCTCCAACATTTACCACACTAGAAGAATGGAAGGAAAAATATCAAGATTAACAAGAACAACAAGAGCATCAACAAGAGCTACAACACCTCCCCCTCTTGCTCTTTCGAATACCAAATCAAAGAAGATTTAGTTCCACCTAAAACTCACATTCTCTCTAATGAATATATACGTGAAATAATGATCTAAATTAAACATGTTTTATATAAAAATCAAATGGCCTTAGGGAATTGAATTGCAAATATGGAACTCAAATTTGCTTCACGACTAGCAACGGTGGAAAAGAGTCTAAGTAAGGTGGTACTCTCGCTTAAAGAACTCCTACGACTCACACAACTACCTACTTTATCTCCACCTTCTCCATTCTCCTCACCAGAAAAAGAGATACATCAAGGAGAATCATCTAAGACTAGTGATAAAGATAAGGAAGGGGAAGAAAAGACTCATGATGACATTGCATAAAATACATTTTAAAAACTTAATATTTTAACTATGTAAATATTATTTCATACTTTAAGCTTATGTCCATGTTGATGATGTGTATATGTTGTGTAAACCATCTATGATACTCTGTGACGGTGATATTTTGTTGGGTTTGCTGTGACACTCTATGATATTTTGTTTGGGTATGTTGTGAAAATATGTGATATTCTTTCGATTTGCTATGTTTAATTATTGTTTTGATCTTCGTTGGGTATGGCCGGTTATATTCTTTTATTATGGTATGTACATGATATCTAAAACACACATCTAGCTATCATATCATTATAAAAATGGATATATATCTCCTTTTTAATAATGAAAAAAGGGGAGAAAATTATTTAAAGGGAGTTCAAATATCCACATGGAGTTACATAAATAAATTTTCTCAGTACATTGTATAGTTGTTATCATCAAAAAGGGGGAGAATGTTAGGAAATATATTCTACGATTTCGATGTCACAACTATACAATGGAAATCGTATATGTACATACATACATATATTTATACAGGTTATCTACAAGATTTACTCGAGATAGAGCACGATAACAACGGCTAAAAACAAGCAAGTAAAAGACAAGAAATATCAAATGAAGAAAAGTAACGAAGAATACACATAATCGACAGGAAACATATGATACACAATATAATACATCTGAAACTATTTTCAGACGTTTGGCAGAGAACTTGGTAAAAAGTCTGAAGTAAAGATGAGATGTCTGAAACTTTGTTAAGATGTCTGTTGAAGAATTTGGGATAACTTTGAACCAGGGTTCAAACGTTTGAAATTATTTTCAAACGTCTGACATAGAGGTCAGCCTGAAATATTGAACCGTAACTGTCATATTTTCAAGAGACGTCTTGACATATCTTCACTGCATATCTTCACCAATAATGAACACAACTCTTGGATGATCAGCAATGGCCACCACCACTTATATACAACTCTTTACAACTATATAAAGCATTGAAATTCAAGAGATTGCAACTGATCCAATCTAATCAACTATCTCTATATTCCGTAATCTCTAAATCTGCCAAACAACGATCTAGCAAACTCACATCGTCAACTAAATCTTCCATATACTCCTGCACTTCACAACAATTACTATTTTGAAGATATATTGGAAGATCATGTATATATCAGTCAATATCTGTGTTGTTTTAAAACACACCTTTGACAAGAAAATTGTATTGTAATTAAGCCTATTCCTTTAGGCGAAGCTATGGTTTGTTGATAGTAGAATTCTAAAGAGGATTTTTGGAATTGGACGTTGGATGGGGGTCTGAACCAGTATAAAACTCTGGTGTGCATTTTCCATATTTACTTTTACTTTATTGCTTTTTACTTAGTAATATACACATAAATACTTGCCTATATACTATACAATCAACCTCTATAATATTGTCAAGAAGTGCTCAGTGATGTTGTTGTCTTCATCGTTGGAAAGTGAAGCGATCATCCATCGAATTGCATCATAATGCTTCTCTTGTTGTTTTATGATTTGTATTTGACTCAATTCTAAGTGACGCTGATTGTAGAGAATGATAGAGAGAATATTCTTGAAAGAATTAAGGATTTCTTCAAGATTTTCACTTAGATTATGGATTTGAGTAGCCATAGATTTGAATTTATTAAGAAATAGTGAAAGGAAATGAAGGAGGAATAAATAGAGAAGTTTTTCTGGAAGAAATTGGTATGAATAGGCTCTGAAATTCGTTAGAATTGAATATACATTTGTTGGTTAAAGCAGATTTTCAAGTTTAAATAAATTTGAAATTTTGAACAGTTATATGTCGACATGTGAAAATGTGTATTTCGACATACATATGAATTTTTCAACATTTTAAAGTGTTTTATGATGTTTGATTCATTTTAACTTATATAAACTTGTTTTACTTAACTTAATAACTATCCAGCGATGTTTAAACAGGAATTAACAGAAATATGAAGCTTCATTTCAAATTAACGATAACGATACATGAAACTAGTACATAACATATGATAGAAAAAAGGAAATCGAAATACAAGCGAATACAGTAAGACAATAACCTTAGAATTCAACGAGGAGGAAGAGGATGATGACAAGCTAAGTTTTCTTCCAACTTTCCCAAAGAACTTACTCATTTTAGTAGACATCTTTTCAAATTTCTTACTAAACGATTTCTTAAGCATCTTTTGGTTCTTGGCCACAATCATTTGGTTTTTGAAGTGTTTTCTTTGAAGGGTTAGCGAGAAATTCAATGTTTTCTAAGGAAGTTTCTTCTACGATATCCATATGATCGATTTCTTCTTTTTATTCCAATCTTTCTTGTTTTCCTCATATGTTTCATATGGATAAAACACTAGTGGAATCTTCATAAGAGAAATATTTCTGAAACAGAAAACTTTTTTAAAAACAAACACTTCTCCTTTAAAATCAACACCAAAATATTTGAAAATACGTGTAAGCTAAACTTCATGGTATAATGTATTTTCTTTTAATGAAATATCCTTTGGTAGAAACTCATTTAAAATTACTTGAGCCCAATTGATGTCATAATTTCCAAAAATAGCGAAGAGGGCTTTATTAACTTTCAAAGTAGGGTTGCTGAAATTTTCAAAATGAGGGATGACGGTATGTTAAAGAAGTAAGTTGACAATTCTTGCTTTCGGATGATAAAATGATTTTCGAATTCCATATTTTTATCACTTCCAAAAATATGGTGAAAAGTTTCTAAATCACTCTCATTGGTCTTAAAATCCACAAGATCCATTCCCGTATTCTTGCAAGCCAAAATAGCACTTAAAACATCACAATTTAAAATGATTCGAGTTCCTTTAACATACTCCAAGTTTCATTTTCACTTCCTTGATAAAAATCACGATTCAAGTTTGCATAAAATATTTTAACAAAATTTGGGTAGCAAACCTCATTCTTTTCCCGATAATCAACAAGTTCTAAAATTTCATTTATATGAAAAGGTGATTCAAGCTCATAATAACAAAATCACCAAAAATACAAATTTTTCCGTGTCAACTTTACCAAAGTTTACATACCTTATGTAATCTTTGATAGCATCTGTGATGTTATAGAGGAAGCCTTTTGTTGTCTTGGTCAACCTCATTGTTTTTGGTGTGATGGAGGAAGCCATTAGAGAATAGTTTTTGAAGAGTATAGGAAAATGAAGATAAGTTTGAATTTTTGAATTAATGGTAGAAAGAGTTGATAGGAATAAGTAGATAAACAAGGAATCAAAGGACATGTCTACTTGTAAAGGGACACATTTTAAGTACATTAGGTTTAGTGAAAAGGTTGGAGGTAAATTCAGGAGTTTGAAATTCAAATTTTGAATTTTGAATTTCAAGTTTTTAAGTACTATTTGGTTTGTTTATAGCTTTATATTTTTATTTAATTATTTCCTGGAACAATATTTATTATAAAATTATTTTTTATATTATTATTTTAAAATTTGAATTTTTCAAACAAAATTTTAAAATTATTATAAAGGCATACTTATTTTAAAATCTCTTTTTTAAATTTCTTCTGATTTGTGAATCACTGTGAATCACATATTTGAATTGTTCGTTTCTTGTTCTACATCACGAGAAGATGAATCAGAGTCATCCAAAGTTGTTGCATATGCTCTTTTTCTCTTTGATGGATTATCTATTATAGGTTGATTTTTTTTTGGATATGGACATAATCTTTTCAGATGGCCTAAGTCGTCGCAGTTATAACATCTAACATTATTTAGAATCTCATTATTTTTCATAGAATTTCTTTGCTTGTTCCTTTTGAAATTATTTCTTTTTCTGTATCTCAGGAATTTTCTAAAATTCCTTTTCATTAAGGCTATCTCTTCATCATTATGACTATCTGAATCAGAATCGTCGGTTGTCACTTTAAATGTTATCGATTTCTTTTCTGATGACTTCTTTTCTTTTCTTCCTTGCATCTGAACTTCAAATGGTATTAGGTTACCGATTAATTCCCCAATTTTCATTGCACTAATATCATTGGCCTCTTCAATTGCAAGTGTCTTTTGATCCCAATCCGAAGTTAATGAATCCAAAACTTTTCTAACTTGATCTTCCTCAGAATATGATTTCCCGGAGCCATTAGTGAATGCACGATCTCTTGAAACCTGCAGTGCATATCGGAATAGACTCATTCTAATTCATTTTAAATAAATTAAATTGATTGATTAACATGGATATTTTAATTTGTTTAACTTTACTCTTCATGAGTCACTTGCAAAGTTTTCCAGATTCAGTATGTTGTATATAACAATTATATGATTTTTGTTTGATGATAACAACCAATTTTTTTTTTTAAAATGTGTTTGTTATTGTGCTGATATACTACATCACAGACAAAATATAATATTTATATTTAAATATAATACTACTGCACAAGAATCTAAACATTCAAGCAGTATTTTATTGAAATATAATATTGTATTTCTACATTTCAACAGCACAATCTTCCAACTCCAGTATTTGTACATCTTAGTAATACATTACATTTCATGTACATTTCTTGTACATATCAGTTCCTCACTACAAGACTTACAATTTCATATATACATACATTCACTGTTACATATACATATATACACTGACACTATCATTTAGTCTTCTGTCTTCACAGCTTTCAGTTAGTCCAGTCATCTACACCTATCACATACAGAAACACACACACAGTATTTGGAACAAAAAATATTTTAAATTCTAGAAGATATAATTTTTATTTTAAAAATTTATTTGCCTCGGAATTTTGGTGTGTTTCTCATCATTTTTCATGACTTGATCTAATTCATATATCCATCCATCTGTGTCTAGACAACTTGTGATAATCACAATGATACACTATAAATACCATAAGGCAGACTGTATATCTCTAGTGCTAACAGATCAGCCTCATCACACTACACTGGTTTGCTGATCAGAACCAACACCAAAATTTATAGATTCTGAACAGCCACAACTCAAATATAGTGGTCTGCTTATAAACAATATAAACTACATGTGCACAATATATGTATACACACACTGTTATATGTATACACATATGTAAATGTGCAGGTAAATGTGGACAAGCCATGGCATAGTCAAGCCAAGGTCAAGATATCATGAGCAGGCAGTGCAAGTTTTACAAACGGATACAGGTTCAAGTGACTATGGTGAAAGACAGTGAAGATATGCAACTACAGCTTTTGTGATGGAGTAGTCAAGTTGCAACATGTTTCAGTAAATGTACACAACATGGATAACATAAATCATGGTGTAGTTGTGTACACTGCATGGAAGTATGGTGCACAAAGTTCATGTCAAAAGCAGCTTATAATATGCAGGTTCAAGAATTCATGCATGGCATACCAAAACACATATATGATAAATTGTCAAGGTCGAGATAGCTCAGCAATATATACACACATCAACAAGGCAGAGCTGTTGGATCTAGATTAACCCTAGAGGGGGGGTGAATAGGTTTTATCACAGTTTTTAACTGAATTAAAAATCTAACGAGATATATAATAATAGACAGATCACAGAATATAGCAGAAACAGAAATGCAGAAAATAAATCACACACAGATATACCCAGCTTCGGCAAAACCCTGCCTACTGCTGCATTCCTAAGGTTTCTACTAGGTGATAGAACAGATCCCGCTTACAAACCGTGTAAACTTGCACCCCCTACTCTTGTACTAACCCTACGCTCAAAACCCTAGACTGGTCGATATCCCCTCGACTAGATTTTCCCGTATTACAAACCCGTAACATGTAACCCAGATTTTACAGACTCTGTCAACTGTCAATCAACACCCTGACTGGTTCACCCTAGTATTTTATAGACACTAGAAACTGTTTGTTTGTTTACAAAGAAGACATAATTAAAAACAATACAAATAATAAAAAACAAATTTAAAACCATAGGATTTAAAAGTAAAAGAGTCATCCCCTTTTCAATTAAAACATTGGCTTAGCCCATGAATAGTTCATCCCCTTTTCAATTAAAACATTGGCTTAGCCCATGAATAGTTGGTCGGCCCCATTTGTTATGTGTCCACCCTCATTTGCTTTTATCCGATCACTTTCCTCTTTACTTTGAAATGGCGGCTGAGAACGGGAAAATGAAATTTGGTTTTCTCTTTGGATCTCCAAATCATGGTTGCTGAAAGATCGTATTTGTGTCCCTGGTGCTTGAGACTTTATGGCTTTCTGATGCTGATCGGCTTGAGCTCTCTCTCGATCGAAACCCTAAAGAACTGTGAGTTATTCGAATTTTTCTTGAATTTTTTTAAGTTGATTGTATGGGTTTTTTTTCGATAGATATTGCCTGTGATGTAAGTGGTGTAATATAGGATAAAGGAATCCTATGATGGCTTTCTGATTTCAATATGAATTAGCTTGATCTATTTCCCTTTTTGGAATTCTCGGCTTTGAAAAGCTGAATTTATTCATGACTGTGATTTTGGTTCCCATATATATCCCACTGATTTGCTTTGATTTTCCTTATTTGGCAATGATATTCTTGGCTTGTGTGATTGTGTACAGAACCTGGATGATTTCTTCCCATAAAAAAAGATTTGCAGACAATCGAATTTGCATTGAATTGATGATTTCTGATCCAAAACTGGAAACACTTGAATTTTAAAATGCCTTTGAATAATTCCCTAATTACTCAAAAATTCGAATTATTCTTTGCCCCAAAAAAAAACTGAAATGATTTTAAGGAGGTAACTTGAAATCTTCTTGCCATAAAAATGTTTGATTTGATTTCTTGGTCTTTGTTAATGGCACTAGCATTTCTGGAATCTTTTTAAACCTTGTCAAACTAGATTGATTCAATCCCAAAAAAAAAATCAGGAAATAAAACAACTGTGAATGTTGTCCATTGATTCTGAAACCTGCGGCATTGATATTGCTTGATGAATTGTCAGACATAATTCTTGTACAAAAATGCCTCTTGTGATTTCATATATGTAAATTCGATTTTCTGGTTCATGCCATATTTGTTTCCTTGAAACCATACACTGATTTTAAACATGAATTTGGCGAACTGGAAAACATGAAATTCTTCTCTTGCATGTTCATGTGACTTCAAACTGAAATGCCACATCATATTTCATGTTGAACCATTACTGTGCTATACTTCTTATGCTTGTGCTCCACCTCATGTACTTTGTCCAGTCCTTTGTGATGCTCGACATGCAAGTCTTGATCTGATTTGTTGTGCTTGCCATGATACTTGAAAATGTGAGTGTGATCATGCATTTGCTACTTTATACACTCATGTATGTTACTCTTTAATGTTGTATAAGAAATGATCCATGAACACTTTGTACATGCACATTATCTTGCCATTCCTCTGTTCACTGTTGCCAAGACTATGTTGATACATGCAGTTGTGTTCACCCATGTTTTACCCATTTCTGCATATACATGTGAACCTTTGCACCAACCATGTTGCTCATATGTTTTGCTGAAAATTTAAGCTGCTCCATATTTGACCATGAACCTGTTATTGCTACTTTGCCATTTGAGTTGAACATGTTTGTGCAGTTACACCATGAATATTGCTGACTTGATGTGTGTATTGTGAATCTGCATATGTAGATCACCTGTTGTCCATAAGCATGTTAGCCTTCTTTATGCTGATCCACTTGCCTGCTTCATGTTTGCTGCACCATAAATTTTTCCTTTGCATTTGCTCTAATAATTGTTCTGAATGCTGCCATATTGCATGTACACCATGCTGAAACCATTTGAACTTTGTTTAGACTTGTATCACCAATTTTTGCCTTTCGAGGCTGATCTGAAATTTCTGCTTAACCCTTGACCTTGGCTGGTTTGAAAATATTCATGCATGCTCGACTTTTTGCTGCCTTGTTTTGAACCATGTTTGAACTATGATGACTTTGTTTTTCATGTGCACTGAGTCAAGATGGTCCACGTGGCTACTCCTCAGTTGCACACTGATTGGCAAGGCAGTGCACACGTGTATATCTATACACGTGTGTATATGCAGCCATTAGACAAGATTTTCTGTCCCTGCACTATATATACATACTGTCTAGACACAGATGAAACAGATCAAGTCATGAAAAATGATGAGAAACACACCAGAAATCTAAGGCAAATAAAATTTTAAAAAATAAAAATTTATATTCGCATATATTCAGTTTAAATTCTATTGCAGGGTACTCTGTGTGTTTCATTGTGACAGGTAAGAAGATGATGACTGGACTGACAGAGAACTGTGAAGACAGAAGATTGAATACAAAAGACAGTGTCAGTGTATCAGTGTATCAGTGTGTCTGTAAATTTAAAAAGAAAACCTAGTGATTGTATATGTATGAGATGTATAGTCGAGTGTGAGTGTGAGAAGCTATATATATATATTGTAACAACCCGAAAATCTGAGCCAGTTTAAAATTTTTATTTTGGCAATTTAAGCGAATTTTGAACATATAAAATAGATTATTTTAAATAATATCGACGAGAAATTTGTTTTCAATATAATTCGACGTATATATTATATACGTCGTCGTTAGAATATAAAAATTTATATATAATTATAAATAAGAATTGAAAATGGCGCGGTAGTTCGATAATTCGATTTCAAACTTCAATTGAATATACCGGGTGCAAAACAATCCGGATTTTAGTGAAACCAAAAACATTAGGATCTAATTGATAATATCTTTCCAGTGAATTCGACCAATCGAAATTTCATAGCGGGAATCAAAAGATATGTCCAATTGAAAATTTTGAATAGTCGCTATGGAATTCAGGCCCTTAAAAATGGAGATTTTGCAAACGACCTCGGATTTCGACGAAACCAGTTTTGTTGGATCCGCAGTGTCAAATTATTGCTAGATTCCAAATTTCATAATTTTTCGAATCAATATGTGAGCGTGGCAAAGAAAAACGCGTTTGACCAGTTTCAGTTGATTTTAATCGACTGGAAAATGGCCATTTTTCCAACGGTCTCAGAATTCGACGAAATTAGTTTTGTTAGGACCGTATCGTCAATACGAAGCTAGAAAATATTTTTATAGAATTTTTCGAGTTAGTATGTGACCTCGGTAAATTGAAATGTACGTTTAAAATTCAATAAAGTGATTTAAATGTAAATTCAACGGAAACAGATCGAAACTATCGAATCAGCCTACGATAAATATCCCATTGTGTTCAGAATGGGGGTAAAACGCTATGGACGACAGGCGGTGGCCCTCGTTTAGAGGTCATATGAAAAAGGTTGCTTTTTGAAAATAAATTAAATAAATAAATTAAAAATAAAATATCTGTTTTCTCTCCCCTCCCCCTTATTTCATTCTGCCCCCCCCCCCCCCCCGTTCGATTCAATCAGAAGAAAGTAAAAAGAAAAAAAAACCTCCTAAACAAAACCGTCTCCCTTCGAATTAAATCATACTTTCAAAACGAAATCGTGAGGTAATTGAGATGAAATCGAGCTCAAAGCTCGGTAGTTCGCACGCGGTTCCAGGATCCAACGGGGCATCGAACTGGGTCCTGTTCACTGGAGAAGGAGGCGTTGCAATGGGCTTTCGGGTGGCGGTCTTGGATGGTCGTCGCAGGGGCTAGGAGGTGGCGGTGTGCTGGTTCAAGCGGCGGTCCTCGATGGCACTCCGGCGCGTCAGGGTGGAAGCAGTTTAAACCCTAGGGTTTGGGTATTGGGTTCGACAGTGCATGATTGCCCAGGAAGTACACTGAGAGGAACGACAGTGAAAGGTTCGGAGCGTGGAAACCAGAAAGAAGAAGGAAACTGTAAGCTATATTAATTTTAAAATCATTTTTTTTTTAAAAAAAGAATAGGATTTCTTATATGAAAAGCATTGATTTTATTTTCTGATGTTCATATTAAAAGCATTATTTAAAATATAATTTTTCCATGATTTAGAAATATATCATTATTTTTAAAATAGAAAATGGCAGGGTTTTTAGAAATAAAAATGGAACTGATTTGGAAAAGTTAAACTAGAGTTGTTTTAGAAAAATTTACTTTGTTTTAAAGTAGAAAAATATACTTTGTTTTTAAAGTAGTAAAACATACATTGTTTTTGAAAAATATAAGATTTTGTTTTTGTAAATAACATTGATTTCAAAATGAAATATTTAAAATAAATACGATGAAATTTTATTTTTAGTTTATAAAAATAAAATAGCGAAGTAAAAATGTGATTTTTATATAATGAATAGCGAAGTAAAAATGTGATTTTTTTATAATGAATAGCGAAGTAAAAATATGATTTTTATATATTGAATAGCATAGTAAAAATTCGATTTTTATATATTGAATAGCGAAGTAAAAATGTGATTTTTATATAAGGAATAGCGAAGTAAAAATGTGATTTTTATATAATGAATAGCGAAGTAAAAATGTGATTTTTATATATTGAATAGCGAAGTAAAAATGTGATTTTTATATATTGAACATCGAAGTAAAAATGTGATTTTTATATGTGTAGTGGCTATAGCAACGAAGATTTCTATAAAAGAAGAGTCAAGATGATTGGATAGCTTTCGGTGAGAATTTCTCACCATTCAATTTCATTTTCTAGTTATATATATATACTAGGATGCAGACGGTGCTTAGTAGCACCCGACACAATCGTCCACAGACCATGGACTTGTTTGTTTGGTTGCATAGGTTAGTTAGATGATTTGATTTGAAATTGAATTGTTTGGTGAAATGAATGGGTTGATTGGTGTGTGAATGGCGTGGGCCTTCACTGGACCAGGGATAAGGCTAGGCCTCGTCCCGTTTCTAGTATCGTGCCGTTATGCCGCCGAAATTTTCTAAAATAAGTTAGAAAATAAAAATATCATTTTATTTAAAGAATGAACTGAATAGAAATTCATATGTAGAAATAAAATGTTTTGTCATTAAAAATATAATTTTTAACGTGAATATGAATATAGTGAATGTGAATAAATAAATATTCATTTACAAACCGGACGGTTTGTTTATGTACACCGATTTGAAGGACATTGATTGGGACGATAAATTTCACACATCGCCCAACTGCACAAATAAAATCTGTGTTTGATTGTTTGAAACCCCACACGGGTGTTGGGATGAAATTTGAAGTTCACTCATCCTGATTGATTAAATATGTCGATCGATTGATTGACAGGCTGTTATAAGCGTTATATATCTATATTTGATGCTTATACAGTGTAGTGCACTTTGGTTGATGGTTGATTATTTTTCAATGCTATTATATGCGTGTGATGTATGAAAATCCATATAATTAATTTTATATGGTGATTGATTGGGCCTCATTCCAATTTGGAAAATAAAGAATATTATAAAATAAAGGTTCATGTGTTGACTGTACTCATCCGTTGAGATTAGTCATGTGTTGAACGAAATATTTTAATAATAAAATTTACATTTATATCAATATAAAATAAAGGTTCATGTGTTGACTGTACTCATCCGTTGAGATTAGTCATGTGTTGAACGAAATAATTTAACAAAAATAGTCACACGTGGACAGTACTCATTCGTTGAGATTAGTCGTGTGTTGACAAAAATAAATATTCATTTATTTAATAGAATATTTGAAAATAGAAATATATGAAGCCGTGTTGGTTAGATTGACGCCATTTTGACGTGAACGATATTTATATCGATTTTATTCATTTCGAAATGTATTGAATATATAACGATTTCGAAATGAATTGAATATATAACGATTTCGAAATGAATTGAATATATAACGATTTCGAAATGAATTGAATATATAACGATTTCGAAATGAATTGAATATATTACGATTTCGAAATGAATTGAATATATAACGATTTCGAAATGAATTGAATATATAACGATTTCGAAATGAATTGAATATATAACGATTTCGAAATGAATTGAATATATAACGACTTCGAAATGAATTGAATATATAACGATTTCGAAATGAAGTGAATATATAACGATTTCGAAATGAATTGAATTGAAAACGATTTCGAAATGAATTGAATATATAACGATTTCGAAATGAATTGAATATATAACGATTTCGAAATGAATTGAATTGAAAACGATTTCGAAATGAATTAAAAACGAATTCAAATTGAATTGAAAGCGAATTGAAATGAATTCAAATTGAATTGAAATTTGAATTGAATAGAAATGTATTTTAAAACGAATTTATAAAGAAGAATTCAATTTTGATTTGAATTGAAATGGAAGTTGAAGTTGCTTTTGAAACGAATTTTAAAACTATTTATATAATTCGTTTTAAATAGAAATCGATGAAATATATATTATATATATAATATAATGGCCTGAATAGAACGCGCCGCGCCGCGGCAGTTCGTGAATTTCGACCATTTATTTCAAACGGACATTACGGGAGATCCGACCGTCGGATTCTCCTAAAACCAGAACCGTTGGGTTTGTATCGAAAAGAGCTTTCTAGCGAATATTAGAAATTAGAAATCTAACGGTTGGATTTGGAATTATGTCCAAATCAAATTTGGAAAAGGTCGCTGTATGTGCAGTTCGATGGCCGTTGATGGAAATCGACTGTACGGGCCTTGATAAAATTATTAAAAATTGTAATAATTTGTGTAAAATCATAAGAAATGATTTAGAAAGAATTGGGATGAAAAAATCCATATTTGAAAAGATAAAAATAGATTTTTATCGAAATGAACTAGTTTTAAACTAGAATTATAATTCTATTTATTTTTAAATAAATAAATTGAATTTGAAATGGTTTTGAAAATAACCAGAATTTCCAATGATTGCATTGGAATGGATTTGAATCAAAATTGTCTTCGGAATATTTCGATGTTGGATTTCGTGATTATATAGATGTTGTTCTGGAAATTTGAAAGATGTAGATATATATATCGTTATTTCCAATACGACATTTGTTAATCGTAGAATTTGATATTGAATATAAGCCGATATATTTTCTATTCAGAGCCTCGTATTGAATATCAAATGTGATTTGGGTTTGTCGTGAATGGTGTCTTCACTAACACTGTTCTTGAACCCAGTAGAGAAAAGATTAAATCTTTTTATTTGGATTTAATGAAGTGTACCAATTAAATAATATTTAATTGGAATTGAATTGATATTGATTTTTGGGTTTATCGTGAACAGTGTTTTAAATAACACTCGTTCTTTAACCCGATAATTAATGGAATGTGACTTTGGGTTTATCGTGAACCGTGTTTTAAATGACACGGATTCTTTAACCCAGTTAACGATTAAAACTAAGTGGAGTTTTGATGAATCTTTAATTAGATTGAAATGATCGAGAATGGAGTATCACCAGTTTTGCTCCAGGCGATAGTTAAATCTTTAATTAGATTTAAATGGTAATTGAATTTACCGATAACACCGTGGTGTTAGATATGAAGTACTACCAGTTTTACTTCATGGGACGAATAGGTTGGGATTGGGAAATTAAAACAAATGATTACTTCGGTAAGGTTCGTTAATCCCGACTAGTTGAATCAAAATCCAAAAGAAGATTAAAGAATAAATTCAAGGAATTTATCTTTGATAAAATTAATGGGAACCTCTCCCTATGAATGTGAAATTTAGAAACTAACTGTCGGTTAGCCAAGCAGAACGGTTTTCTGGATATTGATCTGATGTTGGTTTCGGCCTTCGGGGTTAATGCTTGGGGAATTATTCTCTTGATTAATTTACGGTTAGTGACTGATGAATTGGAATGAGGCGTATGTTGTGTTTGTGTAACACTTATTTAAAATATACGCGAGTTATTCGGAAAGACCGGGTTTATCCCATTCTGAATAACTGATACGACGATAAGTCGAAGATGAAGACGGCGGTTGAAGACCGGAAGTCTTCAAATCGTTTGGGTGATTACTGATGATCTTGATTGGGCTGTACACCCAAGAAGATGGAAACAGTTGGTGATCGTCCAGACGTATTTGGAGATCGATGGATATGCGGGGTACTAGGTGCCTCCGGTTTCGTTCAGACCCAGAACGGACTTGTAAATGGACTATGTGTCTGACATTGGATTTTAGTCTGTGTGATTGATTTCTATTAAATATATATCTGTTTGGCGGCGGAGAATTTATTCTCTTGCTTAACGCCCTTCTCTGAGACGTACGAGCTCAGAGGTTATATACTGATGGATATCAAACGCATAGAGTGAACTGCCGGTGTGGCATGCCTAAGTGGCGAATGATCAAGGCTTCTGTTGAAAAGCAAAGTCTTGTGGTTGATGATCAAAGCACGGCCTTTGTGGCGTAGCTTTGTGTAACGTTTACTTCGCGAGTTTCACACCCGGTATGAACTAAAAACGGGAGACGGACCTCGGGGAGGGCATGCGTTTCTTTCTAGTTAGCAGTGGCGTCAGTGGTTTTACACGCCCTGACAAGTTTGACTTATGTGGTTGTTGCTGTTGCGAGGCGCCTCGGTTTGATCGGACGATCCGGGTCCGATGGAGTCATTCGTTGACTCATTTACGCCCCATAGGGCGGGGGAACGCATGTTCAGGGTTTATGTTTAATCCACATCGGTGGACCGGCCCTGTCGCTCCAAGGCTTGACTGAGTACTTGCCTGAGGCTCGGGCTAGAGAGTCTCGAATCGGTTGAGGACTATCTTTTGCCTCGGTTCATAGAGGGAAATCCAATTTCCAAATACGTGACATTTGCGGTTTTAATTGTAGAACTAGTATGGCGACATGATATATGGTACCCATGCCGCCTATGATTGATACTTATGATTTGAAGTTGTTTTATACACTATGCACTTATTATAGTATCAAATGATTTCTTTTAAACGTATCAAGCATTCTTTGGCTGTTATAAGGGAAAACCCTATCCCCCGACTTGCGTTGCATTGTGTGATAGGACCTGGGTCTTATAACAGCTTCATTTTTCTCTATTTAGCATTGCGCTGTTTGTTTTATGCACTGGTGTTCTTGGGAGGAAACCCGTTCCGTGTTATACGGCGTGGTCCCTTGATTTATCGAACTTTAAAAATAAAGATTTATAACTGTTTTAGTTCTCACACCAGTCCCATGACT
Source organism: Allium sativum (assembly GCA_030737875.1). Lineage (NCBI taxonomy): Eukaryota > Viridiplantae > Streptophyta > Magnoliopsida > Asparagales > Amaryllidaceae > Allium > Allium sativum. The sequence goes on from JASFAX010002607.1 coordinate 25,994, forward strand.
GACCTGGAGTTTATTGTTTTTAACCTAAACTCTGGGTGCCCTTATTTTGACACAGGCAGCTAGTAGTTTTGGTTTTGCAGATTTATATTCGCAGGATCCTGGTTTACAGCTGGAATGATATTCGGAAAGCTTTGTATCCGTATATCTCTTCTAGTTGTGCATTGTATTATTTTCCGCTGCTATGTATTTAAATGTAATTTAAACCTCTGATATTTCTGTGTATTATTCATTTATACTATGTATATTCTTGTAATCTGATGCATTGTTGTGATATACAGTGAAATGTTCTTTTGTATGCGTTCTATTTTGTCATGTTCTCAAACGATAGGGCGTTTCGAACGGTCTGGGTCGGTTTAGCGACTGGTTCGGACCGAGCGAAATTCACGATCGTCACACGTGGTATCAGAGCTTTGGTTTACAAAGCTCAGAGAACAAGACACATTAGAACCATACGAAAGAATTCATCAGATATTGGATTAGTAATATCCAATGAGAATGACTCGTTAGAGATGGGATCAGTAGTATCCTAGAACGAGAGTGGAGAGTATATTTTTCAAATGAAAACAATTCTGTTTTGAAATTTAGATCGTTTTACACGTATTTGAATAATTTATTTATATTGATTTTGGACAATTCAGTATATAAAGAATTTGCATATACGCCTTGCAAACGTATATTCAAAGTTTTAATATATTGGATAGATATAGCATCGCACTCTAGTCGCCCGAAGATGATATTGATGATAGCGATCGCATCATCAACATTTATGTTCGAGTTTCGAAGGTGTGATTTTCTATATATTTTCATTAGACTGGTGTGAGAACCAAAACTAATATAGCTAGAATACATTGTTGTGATTTGGCATCAAAACATGATTTTTTGTGTATATATCAAATTATGAATTTGAGACTCTAATTCACTAATTGATTGATGTTTGTGTTGTTTGTTTAATTGTTTGATAATTTTGAACCGTTATGCCTAATTGCATCAAATATTGAATTGTATTGAAAATTAGTCGCATTTGCTTGCATATATATGTACTTACATTGAACAGGTCATAGCAAGGAGGCTAGAACAGAGAATAAAATTTGTTTGCCCGACAAATAGGTACATGTTTACTACATAATTTACTGTTTTGTTTGGGTGATGATGATTTTATGAGCCTATTGGCTAGCCGCTCGGCTTCTTCTTTTTCTTTTTGAGATCTGAAGGACCGGGGAAGCTATTTGAGATTTCCCGATGCTCCCATTGCAGGGGAGGTTATGGCGAAATTTTTCGAAAATTTAGGGTGTTAGCCAAATTTTTGAAAATTTGAAAATTCTCAGAAACTGAAAAGTTGGAGAATGGAAGCCAGATCGAACGTAGAGTTGAATGATCAAACCACTTTCGACTTTGTTCCTTTTCGGGGACGAAAAGTTTTAAATGGGGGAGATTGTAACAACCCGAAAATCTGAGCCAGTTTAAAAATTTTATTTTGGCAATTTAAGCGAATTTTGAACATTTAAAATAGATTATTTTAAATAATATCGATGAGAAATTTGTTTTCAATATAATTCGACGTATATATTATATACGTCGTCGTTAGAATATAAAAATTTATATATAATTATAAATAAGAATTGAAAATGGCGCGGTAGTTCGATAATTCGATTTCAAACTTCAATTGAATATACCGGGTGCAAAACAATCCGGATTTTAGTGAAACCAAAAACATTAGGATCTAATTGATAATATCTTTCCAGTGAATTCGACCAATCGAAATTTCATAGCGGGAATCAAAAGATATGTCCAGTTGAAAATTTTGAATAGTCGCTATGGAATTCAGGCCCTTAAAAATGGAGATTTTGCAAACGACCTCGGATTTCGACGAAACTTGTTTTGTTGGATCCGCAGTGTCAAATTATTGCTAGATTCCAAATTTCATAATTTTTCGAATCAATATGTGAGCGTGGCAAAGGAAAACGCGTTTGACCAGTTTCAGTTGATTTTAATCGACTGGAAAATGGCCATTTTTCCAACGGTCTCAGAATTCGACGAAATTAGTTTTGTTAGGACCGTATCGTCAATACGAAGCTAGAAAATATTTTTATAGAATTTTTCGAGTTAGTATGTGACCTCGGTAAATTGAAATGTACGTTTAAAATTCAATAAAGTGATTTAAATGTAAATTCAACGGAAACAGATCGAAACTATCGAATCAGCCTACGATAAATATCCCATTGTGTTCAGAATGGGGGTAAAACGCTATGGACGACAGGCGGTGGCCCTCGTTTAGAGGTCATATGAAAAAGGTTGCTTTTTGAAAATAAATTAATTAAATAAATTAAAAATAAAATATCTGTTTTCTCTCCCCTCCCCCTTATTTCATTCTGGCACCCCCCCTCCCCCGTTCGATTCAATCAGAAGAAAGTAAAAAGAAAAGAAAAAACCCTCCAAAACAAAACCGTCTCCCTTCGAATTAAATCATACTTTCAAAACGAAATCGTGAGGTAATTGAGATGAAATCGAGCTCAAAGCTCGGTAGTTCGCACGCGGTTCCAGGATCCAACGGGGCATCAAACTGGGTCCTGTTCACTGGGGAAGGAGGCGTTGCAATGGGCTTTCGGGTGGCGGTCTCGGATGGTCGTCGCAGGGGCAAGGAGGTGGCGGTGTGCTGGTTCAAGCGGCGGTCCTCGATGGCACTCCGGCGCGTCAGGGTGGAAGCAGTTTAAACCCTAGGGTTTGGGTATTGGGTTCGACAGTGCATGATTGCCCAGGAAGTACACTGAGAGGAACGACAGTGAAAGGTTCGGAGCGTGGAAACCAGAAAGAAGAAGGAAACTGTAAGCTATATTAATTTTAAAATCATTTTTTTTAAAAAAAAAAAAATAGGATTTCTTATATGAAAAGCATTGATTTTATTTTCTGATGTTCATATTAAAAGCATTATTTAAAATATAATTTTTCCATGATTTAGAAATATATCATTATTTTTAAAATAGAAAATGGCAGGGTTTTTAGAAATAAAAATGGAACTGATTTGGAAAAGTTAAACTAGAGTTGTTTTAGAAAAATTTACTTTGTTTTAAAGTAGAAAAATATACTTTGTTTTTAAAGTAGTAAAACATACATTGTTTTTGAAAAATATAAGATTTTGTTTTTGTAAATAACATTGATTTCAAAATGAAATATTTAAAATAAATACGATGAAATTTTATTTTTAGTTTATAAAAATAAAATAGCGAAGTAAAAATGTGATTTTTATATAATGAATAGCGAAGTAAAAATGTGATTTTTATATAATGAATAGCGAAGTAAAAATGTGATTTTTATATATTGAATAGCACAGTAAAAATTCGATTTTTATATATTGAATAGCGAAGTAAAAATGTGATTTTTATATAATGAATAGCGAAGTAAAAATGTGATTTTTATATAATGAATAGCGAAGTAAAAATGTGATTTTTATATATTGAATAGCGAAGTAAAAATGTGATTTTTATATATTGAACATCGAAGTAAAAATGTGATTTTTATATGTGTAGTGGCTATAACAACGAAGATTTCTATAAAAGAAGAGTCAAGATGATTGGATATGAGAATTTCTCACCATTCAATTTCATTTTCTAGTTATATATATATACTAGGATGCAGACGGTGCTTAGTAGCACCCGACACAATCGTCCACAGACCATGGACTTATTTGTTTGGTTGCATAGGTTAGTTAGATGATTTGATTTGAAATTGAATTGTTTGGTGAAATGAATGGGTTGATTGGTGTGTGAATGGCGTGGGCCTTCACTGGACCAGGGATAAGGCTAGGCCTCGTCCCGTTTCTAGTATCGTGCCGTTATGCCGCCGAAATTTTCTAAAATAAGTTAGAAAATAAAAATATCATTTTATTTAAAGAATGAACTGAATAGAAATTCATATGTAGAAATAAAATGTTTTGTCGTTAAAAATATAATTTTTAACGTGAATATGAATATAGTGAATGTGAATAAATAAATATTCATTTACAAACCGGACGGTTTGTTTATGTACACTGATTTGAAGGACATTGATTGGGACGATAAATTTCACACATCGCCCAACTGCACAAATAAAATCTGTGTTTGATTGTTTGAAACCCCACACGGGTGTTGGGATGAAATTTGAAGTTCACTCATCCTGATTGATTAAATATGTCGATCGATTGATTGACAGGCTGTTATAAGCGTTATATATTTATATTTGATGCTTATACAGTGTAGTGCACTTTGGTTGATGGTTGATTATTTTTCAATGCTATTATATGCGTGTGATGTATGAAAATCCATATAATTAATTTTATATGGTGATTGATTGGGCCTCATTCCAATTTGGAAAATAAAGAGTATTATAAAATAAAGGTTCATGTGTTGACTGTACTCATCCGTTGAGATTAGTCATGTGTTGAACGAAATATTTTAATAATAAAATTTACATTTATATCAATATAAAATAAAGGTTCATGTGTTGACTGTACTCATCCGTTGAGATTAGTCATGTGTTGAACGAAATAATTTAACAAAAATAGTCACACGTGGACAGTACTCATTCGTTGAGATTAGTCGTGTGTTGACAAAAATCAATATTCATTTATTTAATAGAATATTTGAAAATAGAAATATATGAAGCCGTGTTGGTTAGATTGACGCCATTTTGACGTGAACGATATTTATATCGATTTTATTCATTTCGAAATGAATTGAATATATAACGACTTCGAAATGAATTGAATATATAACGATTTCGAAATGAATTGAATATATAACGATTTCGAAATGAATTGAATATATAACGATTTCGAAATGAATTGAATATATAACGATTTCGAAATGAATTAAATATATAACGATTTCGAAATGAATTGAATATATAACGATTTCGAAATGAATTGAATATATAACGATTTCGAAATGAATTGAATATATAACGATTTCGAAATGAATTGAATATATAACGACTTCGAAATGAATTGAATATATAACGATTTCGAAATGAATTGAATATATAACGATTTCGAAATGAATTGAATTGAAAACGATTTCGAAATGAATTGAATATATAACGATTTCGAAATGAATTGAATATATAACGATTTCGAAATGAATTGAATTGAAAACGATTTCGAAATGAATTGAAAACGAATTCAAATTGAATTGAAAGCGAATTGAAATGAATTCAAATTGAATTGAAATTTGAATTGAATAGAAATGTATTTTAAAACGAATTTAAAAGAAGAATTCAATTTTGATTTGAATTGAAATGGAAGTTGAAGTTGCTTTTGAAACGAATTTTAAAACTATTTATATAATTCGTTTTAAATAGAAATCGATGAAATATATATTATATATATAATATAATGGCCTGAATAGAACGCGCCGCGCCGCGGCAGTTCGTGAATTTCGACCATTTATTTCAAACGGACATTACGGGAGATCCGACCGTCGGATTCTCCTAAAACCGGAACCGTTGGGTTCGTATCGAAAAGAGCTTTCTAGCGAATATTAGAAATTAGAAATCTAACGGTTGGATTTGGAATTATGTCCAAATCAAATTTGGAAAAGGTCGCTGTATGTGCAGTTCGATGGCCGTTGATGGAAATCGACTGTACGGGCCTTGATAAAATTATTAAAAATTGTAATAATTTGTGTAAAATCATAAGAAATGATTTAGAAAGAATTGGGATGAAAAACTCCATATTTGAAAAGATAAAAATAGATTTTTATCGAAATGAACTAGTTTTGAACTAGAATTATAATTCTATTTATTTTTAAATAAATAAATTGAATTTGAAATTGTTTTGAAAATAACCAGAATTTCCAATGATTGCATTGGAATGGATTTGAATCGAAATTGTCTTCGGAATATTTCGATGTTGGATTTCGTGATTATATAGATGTTGTTCTGGAAATTTGAAAGATGTAGATATATATATCGTTATTTCCAATACGACATTTGTTAATCGTTGAATTTGATATTGAATATAAGCCGATATATTTTCTATTCAGAGCCTCGTATTGAATATCAAATGTGATTTGGGTTTGTCGTGAATGGTGTCTTCACTAACACTGTTCTTGAACCCAGTAGAGAAAAGATTAAATCTTTTTATTTGGATTTAATGAAGTGTACCAATTAAATAATATTTAATTGGAATTGAATTGATATTGATTTTTGGGTTTATCGTGAACAGTGTTTTAAATAACACTCGTTCTTTAACCCGATAATTAATGGAATGTGACTTTGGGTTTATCGTGAACCGTGTTTTAAATGACACGGATTCTTTAACCCAGTTAACGATTAAAACTAAGTGGAGTTTTGATGAATCTTTAATTAGATTGAAATGATCGAGAATAAAGTATCACCAGTTTTGCTCCAGGCGATAGTTAAATCTTTAATTAGATTTGAACGTGAAATGGTAATTGAATTTACCGATAACACCGTGGTGTTAGATATGAAGTACTACCAGTTTTACTTCATGGGATGAATAGGTTGGGATTGGGAAATTAAAATAAATGATTACTTCGGTAACGTTCGTTAATCCCGACTAGTTGAATCAAAATCCAAAAGAAGATTAAAGAGTAAATTCAAGGAATTTATCTTTGATAAAATTAATGGGAACCTCTCCCTATGAATGTGAAATTTAGAAACTAACTGTCGGTTAGCCAAGCAGAACGGTTTTCTGGATATTGATCTGATGTTGGTTTCAGCCTTTTGGGTTAATGCTTGGGGAATTATTCTCTTGATTAATTTACGGTTAGTGACTGATGAATTGGAATGAGGCGTATGTTGTGTTTGTGTAACACTTATTTAAAATATACGCGAGTTATTCGGAAAGACCGGGTTTATCCCATTCTGAATAACTGATACGACGATAAGTCGAAGATGAAGACGGCGGTTGAAGACCGGAAGTCTTCACATCGTTTGGGTGATTACTGATGATCTTGATTGGGCTGTACACCCAAGAAGATGGAAACAGTTGGTGATCGTCCAGACGTATTTGGAGATCGATGGATATGCGGGGTACTAGGTGCCTCCGATTTCGTTCAGACCCAGAACGGACTTGTAAATGGACTATGTGTCTGACATTGGATTTTAGTCTGTGTGATTGATTTCTATTAAATATATATCTGTTTGGCGGCGGAGAATTTATTCTCTTGCTTAACGCCCTTCTCTGAGACGTACGAGCTCAGAGGTTATATACTGATGGATATCAAACGCATAGAGTGAACTGCCGGTGTGGCATGCCTAAGTGGCGAATGATCAAGGCTTCTGTTGAAAAGCAAAGTATTGTGGTTGATGATCAAAGCACGGCCTTTGTGGCGTAGCTTTGTGTAACGTTTACTTCGCGAGTTTCACACCCGGTATGAACTAAAAACGGGAGACGGACCTCAGGGAGGGCATGCGTTTCTTTCTAGTTAGAAGTGGCGTCAGTGGTTTTACACGCCCTGACGAGTTTGACTTATGTGGTTGTTGCTGTTGCGAGGCGCCTCGGTTTGATCGGACGATCCGGGTCCGATGGAGTCATTCGTTGACTCATTTACGCCCCATAGGGCGGGGGAACGCATGTTCAGGGTTTAAGTTTAATCCACATCGGTGGACCGGCCCTGTCGCTCCAAGGCTTGACTGAGTACTTGCCTGAGGCTCGGGCTAGAGAGTCTCGAATCGGTTGAGGACTATCTTTTGCCTCGGTTCATAGAGGGAAATCCAATTTCCAAATACGTGACATTTGCGGTTTTAATTGTAGAACTAGTATGGCGACATGATATATGGTACCCATGCCGCCTATGATTGATACTTATGATTTGAAGTTGTTTTATACACTATGCACTTATTATAGTATCAAATGATTTCTTTTAAACGTATCAAGCATTCTTTGGCTGTTATAAGGGAAAACCCTATCCCCCGGCTTGCGTTGCATTGTGTGATAGGACCTGGGTCTTATAACAGCTTCATTTTTCTCTATTTAGCATTGCGCTGTTTGTTTTATGCACTGGTGTTCTTGGGAGGAAACTCGTTCCGTGTTATACGGCGTGGTCCCTTGATTTATCGAACTTTAAAAATAAATATTTATAACTGTTTTAGTTCTCACACCAGTCCCATGACTGACCTGGAGTTTATTGTTTTTAACCTAAACTCTGGGTGCCCTTATTTTGACACGGGCAGCTAGTAGTTTTGGTTTTGCAGATTTATATTCGCAGGATCCTGGTTTACAGCTGGAATGATATCCGGAAAGCTTTGTATCCGTATATCTCTTTTAGTTGTGCATTGTATTATTTTCCGCTGCTATGTATTTTAATGTAATTTAAACCTCTGATATTTCTGTGTATTATTCATTTATACTCTGTATATTCTTGTAATCTGATGCATTGTTGTGATATACAGTGAAATGTTCTTTTGTATGCGTTCTATTTTGTCATGTTCTCAAACGATAGGGCGTTTCGAACGGTCTGGGTCGGTTTAGCGACTGGTTCGGACCGAGCGAAATTCACGATCGTCACATATATATACATACATATATATATATATATATATATATATATATATATATATATATATGAATTGTACTGAAGTTTGTAATAAACAAATTTGTTTTGTAATAAAATATTATATTATTGTTGTCAAACAAATTTGTCTATTTTATTTAGTTTATTTACAAGTACAATATTCTGTGAAGTGTTTAAATAGTGGAGTTGTAAATAATTGTACTGTTTGAATGTTTGAAATATAATATCCAATTTAAATAAAATACTGTATAAATATATGAATGTATGTACAGTCGTATTCTATTTAAATATAAATATTATGTTCCTGTCTGTGATCTATATATATAGAACAGTACAGTAACAAACACATTTAAAATAATATTTATTTGGTTGTTATCATCAAACAAAAATCATATAATTGTGTATACAACTATGTTATATACAACAATCTCCCCATTTTGATGATGACAAACAAATAAAAGATTTTGAGCACAATAAATGTGTTTGACAATAAATTTTTAACCCCCATATTTATTAGCTCCCCCTACAACAGAAACGCCCCCTATAACTGTGCGTGAGTGAAATGAATGAATAATAATTAATTTTCAAAATTGAAAATATTTATAAAATATTCACTCATAAATCAAAATCTCAATCCATTCTCCCCCTTTTGTTATCATCAAAAGGATACAGAATTTTAAAATGTAGATGAAAAATGACTAAAATATAATATTAGCTTAAGAGGAAGAATGAACATCATAAATTTCAAACAGTCAAACAAAAATCATAATAAACTGAGAACTGGTGGCATATTTCACATTGTAGAAAATGACGGATTTACGATGAATTTTATATACTATGGAGAGAGTTTCTAAAACATATATTTTCAATTATTTTCCAAAAGAATTTTATAAAAAATAAAGCACAAAATACAGTGATGGATTTGGACTATAATCATAAATTCAACTTAAGTGACAAAATCAGATAGTCTCAAATCCCAGTAGCTATCAATCAACATATCATAATAATACTTCATAAGATATTAACACATTTCACAGATTAGAACATGGATTGATATGCTTGTTTTTATAAACCCCAAGGAGGATTTCAGTTTAATTTCAATTTAGCATATTTTTTTTTTTTTTTATTTAAGAGCACACTGACCACGCATAACCAGAGCTTGGATTTTTAAATGAGGTCAGTCGCAGCTTAAATTATGAGTTGTCTCATAACCATGCATGACCAGAGCTTGGATTTTTAAACGAGGTTAGAGATACACTTATGTATTAATTATATTTATTTTATCATTTTCAGCTTTAAATGGAAACAACTCCTCGGTATATAAAACCAATATATGGATGATAGAAAATGGGATAGGTAAAGAAATGGTCTGTGAAATAAATTTCCAAATTAATTATATTATGAAATATGACCAACTGTACCGGGATTACTGAAAATTCTCAATTATCACTAATTCTGAATAATAATATAGTCCCATTTCTATCCCGAATATTTCCACTGTTTATTCAAAAGAAAAAAAATTAACTCTCCACATTAATATAAAATCATAATGGATGGCAGAAAGATGATAGATAATGAAGATGGTCGTGAAAATAATTGCCAGTTCAAAGATATTATAATAAATATTCAACCATCATGAAAAAATTTAACTATAATCTCCTCTTGTTGTGAAATATACTACAGTCACAATTCATCACAATTTCAAAATCTGATAATAATTTCGATGAATTATAAATACAGTTCAATTTGGATATTGATTTCAATTTCTGAATGAATAATCAATAAATAATTTTAAAATTGAAAAATAATTACAAGAGGAATATGCTGATCTATACACGACAAAAGGGAAAAAATGTGTACAAGACAAAAAGAGTGTGTGGATCTATACATGGTGAAGATTTGAATCCAAGTACAGATGTGTGAGACAAATAAAAGGCACTTCTGATACCACTTGGTGTCCCTATCAATGAGGATTATAATCACACTGGAGATAAACCAGGATTTCACGGACAAATAGAAAATCGATCACAAGATCCAAGCAGAGAAGATTAGCAAATAAATTTCATCTATCATAGCAGCAGTCAAAAAAAAATAGGCAGTTATTTGAAAACATTTTTCAAAGACAGTATCAAAGCAGCACATAAACCAATATCACAGCAAACTTGTCAGGCGATGTTTTTGAAAGTCACAAAAATATATTCCATGATCCAAGATTTAAAATATTATTTATTTTAAATCATTTGAAGAAATATGAAAATATCAGAATTTAATGAATCAATCACACCAAGTTATAAACTTTTGATTTGAGATATGTGTGTGATTTAGTAAATCAATAATTTCAAATGATTTTAAACAAACAAATATTCAAATCAAATAATCATAAAGAAACAGTAGTTTCAAATTTTTCAAAGAATTCTTCACATAGTTTTCTAACAGGCACACATAAATGATTTCAGATCATTTACATCAAGATAGAGAGATATTCATGATCCAAAGAAAAACTAAAAATAATTTATTTGAAATCATTTGAATCAATGTCAAGTTTTGAGATATAATGAATCAGTCACGCAAGATTGATAATTCCAAATTTAAGAGGTATGTGAGATTCAGAATATCAAGAATTTCAGATGATTTCAAACAAATAGATTTTAACCATAGAATGATCATGAATATAAGATGAATTTTCAGATGTATCACTGATTCAAGACATTTCAAAATATTCAAGCCAATCTGAAAATTTCTGAAATTATCACAACTGATAAATAACAAAGTGTTGTAATAAGTATAAATTTTAAGCATTTCCAAAATGAATTGGAAGAAACTCAAAACAGCATAAGTGTGTGAAATTTCATTAATTATTCAGACCTTCAAAAATTTAGAGTTCAAAACAACAGTGTTCAAGATATGATATTAATGCTTCAGCACTATAAAGAATTCAAAATAAGAAAAATAAACTTCAAAACAATTTCAAATAGTTACAAATTTAAATACAATATCTGGAAATGATCAAAACATTAGAGTTTTATACAAATGAAGTGAATTTCCAGAAGATCATGAGTACTACAATTGGAGGTAAAGGAAGTACAAGAAAAATTACAATGATACGACAGTGACAAATCAAACAGACAAAGAAAATAAGCAGAACATAAAAAATATTTACAAAGATGAGTTTAGAGATTATACCTAAAATCGGTGTAAGCAAATGATTCTCTAACTCAACAGTCTTGGCTTAAGGAACTGTGAATGATTACATAAGTATTGAGTAGCTTGAATCCCTTTTGCTTAGCAGTTCCTCGGCCACCTCTGGTACCTAACAGTTTAGAGAATCGAGTGGTCTAACAAAATTTGTAAAACCACTCTCGGTTTTGTTCATAGCTTTAGGTACCCAAACTTGTTTATATAACAATCCATCAGAATTTACCAAAGTACCTTTAGGGACCCAAATCTGTATGAAATTAGACGAATTCACTTTACTTCTCTTTGAGGTCCAAGAATGATAGAATGGTTTGTTATAAAACAAATTCTTATTTTGTTTATGTTTCAAAAAATCTTTTGAATTGCCAGAGTTTAAAAATTCAAAACAATCTTTTCCAAGATAATTTGAAGTGTCTTTAAAATCATTTGAATTCATCCTATCAAAACGATTGATATTCCCAAAGCCAATACCAGATTAATTTCCAATAGAAACTTGGTTTTGTAATAGCATATTCAACAATTTTTCCCCATTAGAAAATTTATCCAAAGTTGATTCTAATCGTTGAATTTTGGATTTTAGATCGCTGTTTTCTTTTAATAAGTTTGAGGAATTATTTATAGTGATCTTCTGTTCAGCATTGGACTGTTTCAAAAACCAAATTCTCATTTTCAAGCAATTTAATTTTGCCTTGGGATTCAGAAATTCCAAGTTCAAATCGTTTTTTCTTTTCAGACTCAAATTTCTTGGATTTTTCAATCTCATTTTCAAGTTCTTCTAAAATCAAATTTGATTTCAACAAGTTCTCTTTTTCAGCAATTTCAAATTTGGAATTTATATCTATTTTAAAATTTTCAAATTCCTTTTGCAGAAGGTTATTCAAATTTGATAACTCGGTCTTGTTCTCATTTAAGATCAAAATTTCATTTTCAAACTTTTGAATATTTTTATTGAGATGAACAAGATTGGTTTTCAATTTAAAACAATTTTTTCAAACAGAATTTGAAGAATTTTTAACATATTCTAGTTGAGATTCCAAATTATCAATTTTGCTGGTCAACTCAAAATTCTTAGATTTCAGAGACTTATTTTTCAGTTGGAGTTTATCAACAGATTTCGTTAAATCAAGACACATGTGAACCAAATCTTCATATTAGAGATTTTCTGTTTCAGCATTTGTTGATTCTCCATCATCTGATCCATCTGAATTTTCATCTCTATGACTTGTCAAGCATAGATCTGAATCAGAGTTGACATTCTGGGGTTTTGAGCTGTGGTAGTCAAATCTTCCATACTTCGTATTGAGAGTATCCCATATTTCCTGTGCAGACAAACAATGACAGATAAGATTAAACTGTTAATTACTAAGATAATCAAATATAATTTTCATAGCACGAGCATTGAAAGTAATATTTACACTATTAAACCCATTGATAACAACATCCCAACATTTAATATTAACAGATTTTAAATAAGATTCCATTTTGGATTTCCAGTTTAAAAATTTTGTTCCATCGAAAATAGTTGGAGATGAACTGGACTGGCTCTCTATCGGTTGACAACTAGGAAACACCATTACTCTAGAGTTAATAGAATGCTTGCTGTGATACCACTTGTTGGATCTAGATTAACCCTAGAGGGGGGTGAATAAGGTTTATCACAGTTTTTAACTGAATTAAAAATCTAACGAGATATATAATAATAGACAGATCACAGAATATAGCAGAAACAAAAATGCAGAAAATAAATCACACACAGATATACCCAGCTTCGGCAAAACCCTGCCTACTGCTGCATTCCTAAGGTTTCTACTAGGTGATAGAACAGATCCCGCTTACAAACCCTATAAACTTGCACTCCCTGCTCCTGTACTAACCCTACGCTCAAAACCCTAGACTGGTCGATATCCCCTCGATCAGATTTTCCCGTATTACAAACCCGTAACACGTAACCCAGATTTTACAGACTCTGTCAACTGTCAGTCAACACCCTGACTGATTCACCCTAGTATTTAATAGACACTAGAAACTGTTTGTTTGTTTACAAAGAAGACAGAATTAAAAACAATACAAAATAATAAAAAATAAATTTAAAACCGTAGGATTTAAAAGTAAAAGGGTCATCCCCTTTTCAATTAAAACATTGGCTTAGCCCATGAATAGTTGGCCGACCCCATTTGTTATGTGTCCACCCTCATTTGCTTTTATCCGATCACTTTCCTCTTTACTTTGAAATGGCGGCTGAGAACGGGAAAATGAAATTAGGGTTTCTCTTGGAATCTCCAAATCTTGGTTGCTGAAAGATCGAATTTGTTTCCCTGATGCTTGAGACTTTGTGGCTTTTTGATGCTGATCGGCTTGAGCTCTCTCTCGATCGAAACCCTAAAGAACTGTGAGTTATTTGAATTTCTCTTGAATTCTTTTAAGTTGATTGTATGGGTTTTTTTTTGATAGTTATTGCCTGTGATGTAAGTGGTGTAATATAGGATAAAGGAATCCTATGATAGCTCTCTGATTTCAATATGAATTGGCTTGATCTGTTTCCCTTTTTGGAATTCTCGGCTTTGAAAATCTGAATTTATTCATGACTGTGATTTTGGTTCCCATATATATATCCCACTGATTTGCTTTGGTTTTCCTTATTTGGCAATGATATTCTTGGCTTGCGTGATTGTGTACAGAACCTTGATGATTTCTTCCCATAAAAAAAGATTTGCAGACAATCGAATTTGCATTGAATTGATGATTTCTGATCCAAAATTGGAAACACTTGAATTTTAAATTGCCTTTGAATAATTCCCTAATTACTCGAAAATTCGAATTATTCTTTGCCCCAAAAAAAAACTGAAATGATTTTAAGGAGGTAACTTGAAATCTTCTTGCCATAAAAATGTTTGATTTGATTTCTTGGTCTTTGTAAATGGCACTAGCATTTTTGGAATTTTTTTAAACCTTGTCAAACTAGATTGATTCAATCCCAAAAAAAAATTCTAGAAATAAAACTGCTATGAATGTTGTCCATTGATTCAGAAACCTGCGGCATTGATATTGCTTGATGAATTGTCAGACATAATTCTTGTACAAAAATGCCTCTTGTAATTTCATATATGTAAATTCAATTTTCTGGTTCATGCCATATTTGTTTCCTTGAAACCATACACTGATTTTAAACATGAATTTGACAAACTAAAAAACATGAAATTCTTCTCTTGCATGTTCATGTGACTTCAAACTGAAATGCCACATCATATTGCATGTTGAACCATTACTGTGCTATACTTATTATGCTTGTGCTCCACGTCATGTATTTTGTCTAGTCCTTTGTGATGTTCGACATGCATGTCTAGATCTGATTTGTTGTGCTTGCCATGATACTTGAAAATGTGCGTGTGATCATGCATTTGCTACTTTATACACTCATGTATGCTACTCTTTAATGCTGTATAAGAAATGATCCATGAACACTTTGTACATGTACATTGTCTTGCCATTCCTCTGTTCACTTTTGCCAAGACCATGTTGATACATGCTGTTGTGTTCACCCACGTTTTACCCATTTCTGCATATATATGCGAACCTTTGCACCAACCATGTTGCTCATATGTTTTGCTGAAAATTTAAGCAGCTCCATATTTGACCATGAACTTGTTATTGTTGCTTTGCCATTTGAGTTGAACATGTTTGTGCAGTTACACCATGAATATTGCTGACTTGATGTGTGTATTGTGAATCTGCACCTGCTGTCCATAAGTATGTTAGCCTTCTTTATGCTGATCCACTTGCCTGCTTCATGTTTGCTGCACCATAAATTTTGCCTTTGCATTTGCTCTAATAATTGTTCTGAATGCTGCCATATTGCATGTACACCATGCTGAAACCATTTGAACTTTGTTTAGACTTGTATCACCAATTTTTGCTTTCGATGCTGATCTGAAATTTCTGCTTAACCCTTGACCTTGGCTGGTTTGAAAATATTCATGCATGCTCGACTTTTTGCTGCCTTGTTTTGAACCATGTTTGAACTATGATGACTTTGTTTTTCATGTGCACTAAGTTGAGATGGTCCACGTGGCTACTCCTCAGTTGCACACTGATTGGCAAGGCAGTGCACACGTGTATATCTATACACGTGTGTATATGCAGCCATCAGACAAGATTTTGTCCCTGCACTATATATACATACTGTCTAGACACAGATGAAACAGATCAAGTCATGAAAAATGATGAGAAACACACCAGAAATCTAATGCAAATAAAATTTTTAAAAATGAAAATTTATATTCGCATATATTCAGTTTAAATTCTATTACAGTGTATTGTGTGTGTGTTTCATTGTGACAGGTAAGAAGATGATGACTGGACTGACAGAGAACTGTGAAGACAGAAGATTGAATACAAAAGACAGTGTCAGTGTATCGGTGTATCAATGTGTCTGTAAATTTAAAAAAGAAAACTGAGTGATTGTATATGTATGAGATGTATAGTCGAGTGTGAGTGTGAGAAGCTGTATATATATATATATATATATATATATATATATATATATATATATATGAATTGTACTGAAGTTTGTAATAAACAAATTTGTTTGAAATAAAATATTATATTATTGTTGTCAAACAAACTTGTCAATTTTATTTAGTTTATTTACAAGTACAATATTTTGTGAAGTGTTTAAATATTGGAGTTGTAAATAATTGTACTGTTTAAATGTTTGAAATATAATATCCAATTTAAATAAAATACTGTATAAATATATGAATGTCTGTACAGTCGTATTCTATTTAAATATAAATATTATATTCCTGTCTGTGATCTATATATATAGAACAGTACAGTAACAAACACATTTAAAATGATATTTATTTGGTTGTTATCATCAAACAAAAATCATATAATTGTGTATACAATTATGTTATATACAACAAGAGCAACTTAAATCTAGTTCATCAAGGTACAAGTGCAAGTGTGCACAAGTTTTTGGCAGAAGTGACCAAACTCATTTACAAGCGACATGGGATGTAAAACTCAAAACAATGGTGATGATTGCAAACATGGTCGAGCCAGTGGCATGTTGAAGCATGCACACAGCACATATACCAGATTCAAGATAGTACGATCATGTAAACATGTGTGTACAGACAAGGCATGTACAAATACAACACATCAAGTCAGGGTGCAAACTCAAGTCATAATGGACATAAGGTCAGATGCCAACAAATGAACAGTGAGATATGAACATAGCTAGACAGGCAGCATGGAGAAGCGAATATACATGACATGGTTGGAAAAATGCCAGTGAAATAACTCAGTGCAGATGGTCACAAATTTCAAGCCTGTATAAGCAGAAAAATGGTAACATAAAGAATTTCACACACACATGTACGCAACAACATTCATGGCAATATAGCAGTAAAGAGCAACTTGTCAAGACTTAAAGTACAAATATACTCAGACCAGTCAAGATTTCCAGCAATTCATATTGCGAATGTTATTTTTGACAAATCAGCAAACCTTATTATTTGGCAAGGGCAATGGAGAACAAATTCATTTTGTTTCCAGAAAAATAATCAGGGCAGTTCATAATATCAATTCAAGAATGCATGATTGGGTAGAATTACTTTTAGCAAGAGAATATCTTTACATGCAAGGATAAACTGGAAAGTTTTTATTCTTTACAAACTTGATAAATACATATTCCGGATTTAATTCACCCAATTTGCTCATGTGTGATAAATGGCTTCCAAAAATATGAATTCATTTTTATGGCATGGTTCAAATCGGTATGTGTCAAAATTGACAACTAAGTTATTATGCAAATCAATTTCTGGAAATCATCATTTTACCAAATTCATAGAGGAAAAAGAAATGGTACAGGTTCATCAAGCAATTCACGACATGTTTTTAATCAATGCAACAATTCATAAATCATGCAAGAGAAATACACGGTGTCAAAACCAAAATTAGAATTTCAACACCAAAGGTGCAAAAGTTGCACTTCACCAATTCGGTAAAATTAGAATATGAAACCGCGTAATCACAAAATAAAAGCATAAAATGAAGACAAAGGAATTTTTATAGTGGTTCGATCCAAAAAGGATCTATGTCCACTTTTCAATCACTTCTCATTTCGATGTTTCGTTTACAACTTGCACGAACTCTCTCTATACATTCATTTTTCGCTTTCTCCTCTTTTCACTCTCTTTATGATCTAAATTGCACTTGAATTGGTCAAGGAATTGGAGAGATCTCTAGCTTCGTGATGGTGGATGTATGAATCTTCAATCACTTAGGCGCTTTGATGCTCTTCCATCATTTGATAAGAATTTTGTGTTAGATCCGAATTTAGAGAGGATTGGAGATCACTTAAATTGTGTTGGAGAGATTCCTAATGTAGCTTGAATGAGATTTGATCTATATGATATCGGAGAGAGGCTGTTTGATCCTTGGAAGCCATTAATAAGGTTGGAGAAGAGCTTCAAATTTGGCGGCACATCATGATAGGAATGAAATTGGATCCCCTTAATGATGGAGAAGAGGGGTATTTATAGTTGAAGCTTAGGGGGAGTGGCAATGTCTTAATTTAGGGTGTATAGTTGCTTGGGTGTTGGTATCATGGGTAACGACCTAAAGACGAGTTGCGGACTAAATGAACCTCATAGTCTAAAATCCACTTCCAGAAACGACCTTATATGCATGTAATTTACGGTCTAAAACAAGCCTTACGAGCTAAAAATGAGGCGTTGCGCGGTCTAAATGGTATTCTCACTGGAACAAACTAATGCTTTTATAGCTGGCATTACTCTCTTTACAGCTGTCCATCAGCTGTTATAAACGACCTGAGTCATATATATGGTCTTACAACCTGATGTCATCGTCACAATTGAATGAACCACATGGAAGCTTAACGGCTTAAGAACGAGGACCCGGACGACCTAATTCATTTGTGCAATGCCACGTCACCATCTTGTTGACGACCTAACTATGCACAATGTTCTACAACCTGCGACTTGAGTGTATATTGCTCAGATGACTTGAATGCATGGAACGAAGTCCAAGTGGCGATCTTATATGTCCCCAGTTTTATATATATACATATGTATTCATGAAGTTGGTCTAAAGGTGCATTACTGCTTCGCACGGAACCATACGCCATGTGTACTTTGTATCAGTGAGATGGGAAGACCTGCTTACGCATAATGGGAACGACTTGACATGGTCCTTACGACTTAAGCGGTCTGACCAAATGAAGTCGCTATGACCCGACATATGAAGAATGACCTAAGGCAAGGTCGTGGCGAACAATCTAAATGCTGATTAGCGGTCTAACTCAACTTTTAGTGCCCAATGGCCTGATGGCCTTGCACGTTTTGCGTTCCAACTTGAATAAGCACATGTGTCCCACTTATTAATGTAGAAAGTTCGTGCATTAGCCATAGCTGGCACTCATTTACCATCTGGATGATCATATTATGTTATGGTATCATTTCTAAATTATGTGCAGGTTGGTGATGGAGCGTCAACGTCCTTAGCATGCCACGTGTGCAAATGTGAACTTCCTTGAGTCCGAGCCATGTGTAACATCCGGGGTTTTTGACTGTTCAACTCGACAATGATCCTCAATATCGACA
>JASFAX010002608.1:0-45319 GCA_030737875.1 Allium sativum
AGCCTTCATTCGTTGTTGAATGGTCTTGATTTTATCTGAAGTTTCCCTCACCACATCTGGTCCAAGCATAAACTTCTCGCCAGTCTCTATCTAACATGATGGTGAGTTGCATGGTCTTCCGTACAAAGCTTCAAACGGAGCCATACCGATACTGGATTGGTAGCTATTATTATATGCAAACTCTACTATATGCAAATGGTCACCCCATGATCCACCAAAATCCAATATACATGCTCTCAAGAGATCTTCCAAAATACGATTCACCCTCTCTGTCTGATCGTCGGTCTGAGGATGATATGCGGTACTGAGATGTAACTCTGACCCTAGAGCTTCTTGTAAGCTCTTCCAAAACCCACTAGTGAACAACGGGTCTCGGTCACTCACAATGCTTTTAGGTACTCCATGGAATCTCACTACCCACTTCATATACAATTCTGCTAACTTAGCTGCCGTTCTGGTCGATCTGACTGGTATAAATCTTGCACTTTTGGTCAATCGGTCCACAATCACCCAAATGCTATCATGTCCCGATCTAGTCCTTGGTAAACCATCGATGAAATCCATCGAGACTTGCTCCCATTTCCATTCGGGAATTTCTTATGGCTGTAACAACCCACTAGGCTTCTTTTGCTCGGCTTTAACTAGCTGGCAATTCATGCATTTTGTAACAACCCGAAATTTTGGAACCAATTTTAATATATATGTATTTTTTTTAGGAAATGCGTCAGAATTTAAAATTTTCTTTTGTTAAATTAAATTATTAAATTTAACGGGGTTTTCTTAAAATAAATTTTATGATGTTATTTGTGGAGGAAATTTGTAATTAGATAAATGTTGATTTATAACAATGGAAATTATTGTATATTTGTAATAATTAACTTTTGACTATTGATGTTGATCAAGCAAGCGTGATTTACATCATTAACTAAGATGGAATGTTGTAATCCTTTTGTTGTGTTGATATGAATGTTATAGAAACCAGCGTTACTACTGCTGTTAATTAATTGAATTTCTTCGAAAAGTATATATTGATATATATTTACAAATTTAAAGAAGCTAACTTATTTTAAAGTTTGTATGAAAGCAAAGTGTTAAGAGATTTGTTTCGCAATGTAATTTATTTTGAATACTATTTCAAGTTGTTTACAATTAAAGAAGCTAATTTATTTTAATACGGATTTGATATTAATTTGGTAAATATAAATTTAAGATTTCAATATATGGTCGGTTGACAAAACGAAGAGATTAAATTATTTCATTGTTAATAAATTTTGGAATTCATGACATGTTCAAGACAAGTAAACAATGTGTCCAATATCATCATGTGCCGTTCACTAGTGACAATTTCACAAATTTAGTAAAATTTAAAAATTTTAAATAAAATTTTTCTTTAATTAAATTTCTGAATTTATCGTCCAATATTTTGCATTAGTCTATTTAGCGTTGCATAAACGTAGCGCACGTAGTTAAAATGTGCGTAAAACGAATTAGCGTTCGCATGTTCGCTGCGTTGTCTGTTCATACGAATAAATAATCAAAAATAATAAATGAGAAAGAATTAATTTTTATTCCTTTAACCGTGTTAGCCAAATAAGGAAGAAAATAAATAATTAACGCAAATTTGAACCATGAAGTAACGGTAGAAAATTTACAGTGTGAACACCAATTTAGACCGTATAATAATAAACAAAAGAAATAAATAAATAAACAAATAAGAAGAAATTTAACTTTTGTTCCCTTAACCGTGTGAGCAAACAAGGAATATAATTGCGCGGGTTAATTACCCACTAATTAACATGGTTTTCAAATTCTAGATATATATGCATATATATATGTATGATAGGTATATATGTGTGTGTGCGTGCGTGTGTGTATTAGTTATGCATTGACGATATGTCTTTTTGACAAAATACAATTAATGTTCAAATTCTATATTTAAAGTTTTGATTTATTAGACATTTAAAGGTTTCTATTTTTTTTTATATATATAGTAAGCACATTCTAGTAATTAATTAACATGATTTTGAATTTCCCTAACTATGTGGATATAAAGAGAAGTCTTTAGGTTCATATACCATTAATTACGCACATTTAGAAATTAGTTAGGCATTGATTGACACATCAGCCAATCAATATATTTAAAAAAAAATAAAAAAAAAATCTCTAAAATTTAAGGGCATAAATTACTCTGCCTCCCTTATGAATACACTTTCTATCCAACACCAAATCTCACAACTTCATTCCCTATTCTCCGCCTCCATTGTGTAAAACTTCTATAAAAAAAAAGTTGGAGTTCTAAGATTTATGTTTGTACAAAACAAAAATTGGAGGATGGTTATATATAGAACTGGAGATTCTTATCAAGGCCTCGGGTGGCGGTACGATGGGAGGAGGTTCAAGTTGAAGTTGGATTTCTCGGTTTCCAGATAATAGCGTGAAGAAGGAAATCTGAATTTAAAGATTTTTGAAGCGTTACAATCGTAGAGACGAGTTCAACAATTCTAGATGGAAAGGAGTGATTCCGAGTTATTTGAATTTTGACTAAAATCGCGAACGACGGTGAGATATCTAACTTTTAATATTTAAAAATTTAATTATAATTGTTATGTGAATACCTGTATGTAATCTGCGATGTGGTGATTGAGATTTATTATATGTCTATATGATTGTGATGATGTATGATATCATGTTATGGCCTGTTGTTTAGATCTGTACTCCTTGTTGTATTCCCAATAGAATCCTCATCGTTATTGTTTTTATTTTTTATTTTTATTTCTTACATAAAAATAAAAACATTAAATCTTTATTTTGTTTATTCTTGTTACAAAATAAAAGCAATTTTTACTCTAATTTTGTTAACGAAAGAAACACCAATTTTTACCTTTATTTTGTAAACTAGATAAAGTGACAAATGTTACTCTTCTTTTTCTAAACATAATAAAATAACAATTTTTATTTTTATGTGGACAAAGAAAATAATATACCAATTTATTTTATGTTTAATTTGTAAACATAATAAAGAGGATTATTTTATGTTTATTTTGTAAACATAAAAAAAAGGATTATTTTATGTTATCTTGTTTACATAAGAAAAAGACAAATTTTTGTTTACATAATAAAAAGACTATTTTAACAGATAATTTTGTTTACAAATAAAACACAAACTTTTAACATTAATTTTGTGAATAGAATAAAAAGGACAAAGTTTTACATAAATTTGGTTAACAGAATAAAAGACAAGGTTTTTACATTAATTTTGTTCACCAAATTTTTACCCTTATTTTATGAACATGATAAGGTGTAAGTTTAATCTTTATATTATAAAATGTAAGTTTTAATCTTATTTTCCTTTACAAATAAAGATGAGGCTTTTATTGTGATTCATCAAAAGTACACAAATTTATATGTTGTGTTAACTTTATTGTGACGACACAAATTTATATGCTGTGTTAACTTTATTGTGACGACACAAATTTATATGTTGTGTTAACTTTATTGTGACGACACAAATTTATATGTTGTGTTAACCTTATTGTGATGACACCAATTTATATGTTGTGTTAACATTATTGTGATGACGCAAATTACATCATCATACTAATATTGTAGTAATAACACAAATTTACATTGTGCGTTGATTTAGTTGAGATGACGCCAAACTTCACCATCACGTTATGTAATGAATCAAAATTTACCAAATAAGCATATCATTCATATGGAGTAGAATTAGTAAATAAGTATATAAGCATATCATTCATATAAATCAAAATTGAGAATATAAATTATGGCATTTATGTCAATGCAAAATTGTCGTTTTGTCATTAGAATTCGTAAATAAGTAAAAATGCCATTTTTACTTGTTAAGATTTGATTAGGAACTTAGAGTTTGTTTTGACAAATAAAATTTACTTTTATTGTCATTGGAAACTTTAAATTTGACATACAAATAAAATTCACTTTTTATTTGTCATTAGGAAACTTGGAATTTGTATGCAAATAAGATTTGCTCTTTTTTTATATTATTAGAAACCATAGAAAAATGTGAATATGTCAAATACTCTTTTATGTGCCATTAAGATTCATAGGAAATTGTTTATATATATAGGTGCATTTATGTGTCATTAAAGATTCATAGAAAGTGATTACAAATAAATGACTATTTAATTGTCATTTGAATAACATAGAAAGTGATTACAAATAAATAACCATTTAATTGTCATTTGAATAACATAGAAACTTGTTTACAATAACATGATATCTTTTTTTTTTACATTTTGTTATTGTGAATAAAAAGGACAACTTTTTGTCAGAAAATGTAAATTAGAATAAAACGGACATTCTTGTTAGAAAATATACATTAGGATAAAAATAACCCTTTTTGTCGAATTAGAATTTACAAAATGGAAATTGTCAACAAAGACAAAGTTATTATTTTTCATTCGTTGTTGAAATAGAATTGTATGCAATATAAAGAATATTTCAATGTAAAGTTATACTTTGGAGAATATGATATTTCAGAAGTTAAATATTTTTAAAATATGAAATATTTTAAAATAACATTTTTAGAAAATAATTATAATTGTTCTTGGACACGAGGTTAGGTCACGTTTATGGCGGAAGTCTGCCCGGAACCAACCGGCATATCCAGCTGCCATAAATGTTGGGCCTAATGTGAGAGGTCCAAGTACACGAACACAAATTGGGTTTTGACTCGAGGTTAAGCCCAACTGTGGAATAAGTCTGCCCGGAACCAACCGGCATATCCAGCATCCACAAGTTGTAGGCCTAATGTGAGAAGTTTGGCCCATTATAAAACATAAATGGATAATATAACGAATTGGATTATTTAATCCATTGTGAAAAAAAACATCATTTTAACCTGAATAAGTTTATTAACTTATATTATCCATTTTATAATGAATATTAAAAGAGTTAATTTCAAAACTAATATTTTGAAAATAATGTTTTAATATGAGAAACGATATTTTGATCAGAATAAATGGTTTATTTATTTTAAAATGAATAAAATGAATTACGTAAATAAATAAGAACAAGAAATTAAAACCCTTTATTTACAAATAGTGTAAATAAGGAAGAAAAAGAAATGAAACCATTTATTTATATTTAGGTAAATAAATAACAAAAGGATAAGAATATATTTATTTACATTTAGGATAGGAAAAGAAAAGTAAAAACATTTATTTAGGTAAATAAATAAGAAAAGGAAAATGACAACATTTATGTATATCTAGGTAAATAAATAAGTGATAGGAAAGAATAACTTATT
Source organism: Allium sativum (assembly GCA_030737875.1). Lineage (NCBI taxonomy): Eukaryota > Viridiplantae > Streptophyta > Magnoliopsida > Asparagales > Amaryllidaceae > Allium > Allium sativum. Next base: position 5,288 of record JASFAX010002608.1, read on the forward strand.
TACATTTAGGGTAAATACAACCAGAAGATAGAGAAGTATAATTTATTTACATTTAGAGTAAATAAAGCAAATGGTAGAAAAGAATAATTTATTTACATTTAGTGTAAATAAAACAGAGATAATAAAGGTGATATTTTTATCGTCATTTTATATGCAATAAAAAGAATAAATTTTTATAATTAAAATCGCCAAATGATTTATATATATATATAAATATAAATTATAAACTTAATGACACGCGCGCGACAGTTCGCGTATCGACAATCTAGTTATACCGAAAGATCCGACCATCGGATTTTCCCAAAACTAGAACCGTTAGGACCGCTTTGGGAAGATCTTTCCAGAAATATAAACTTCATCAAAATCCAACGGTTAGTTTTCGAGATAAGTGTAAATCAAATTTGGTTGAAAACAGCACCAGGGTCGCCCATTGACCCGAAGCGTTGTTATATTAATTTAAGCTATTTTTATTTAAATAAAAATAGAAATAGGTCGTTATTAAATACCAATAACGATATGAAATGATTTCAAGTTATATATATATGCGAGAATCATTTGAAAAGTCCGGGTTCAATCTCATTTCAAATGATTATACGACAATCTAAGTCGAAGAGTTGAAGATGGTGATTGAGGACCGAAGATCTTGACATCGAATGGATGTGTTGCTACTGAGACCCATGAGAGGAGTAGCTACCTTGAAAGGGGTTCAGTGGTGGTCGTTCGGACGTAGTGTTGATTTATACGGATTTGACTTTCGCTCAAACCCAGAGCATAAGTTTATAAATGGAATGTATGTCTGACGTTGTAGTCCTTTATACTACATTCGTTGATCTCTGTTAATATATATATATGTTTGGTGGTTAACGCCCTTCTCTAAGACGTACGAGCTTAGAGGTTATATATTGGTAGAAATCAATGGTGTGGTATGGATTGACAATGTGGCATGCCAAGATGCATGAATCAAGGATTTTGTTGAAAAGCAGGCCTTGTGGTCGATGATCAAAGCACGGTCTGTTTAGGCGTAGCTTTGTGTATAACATGACTTCGCGAGACTCACACCCCGGTATGAGTCAAAAACGGGATACGGACAGCAGGGAGTGCACACGTTTCTTTCTAGTTAGAGTGATGTCAGGGACCTACCAGCGCTGACATTTTACTTATGTGGATGATGGATTTTGAGGTACCTCGTGTTTTATAGGCCGTTGGTGGTCATACTATAGGTTCAAAGCAACCGGGAAGCGTGTGTTCAGGCATAACTAATCCACTGCCGATAGGCGGGGACCGGCCCTGAAGATCCAAGGTTTCACTGCGGGGGATCCTGAGGCATTTGCTAGAGTGTCTCGAATCGGAGAGGAGCTTGCCCCTAGCCTCGACTCATGATGGAAATCCAATTTCCGATACGACCTTGCGGTTTTGATTGTAGAACTAGTATGGCGACATGATATATGGTACCCATGCCGTCTATGATTTATACATTATGATTGAAATGTTTTTATTAGAACATATACACACTAGTATTAAACCCGTTTTATCGTATCAAGCATCTCTTGACCATTATAAGGTAAAACCCTATCCTCTGGTTTGCGTTGCATTGTGTGATGGGACTTGGGTCTTATAATGGTTTCATTTTTCTAAAAAGCATGGCGTTGTTTTAACGTTTTACTTTACTTTATGCACTGGCAATCCAATGGAGTAAACCCGTTCCGCGTTAGCGGCGTGGTCCTATGATTAGCCTTATCAATAGATTAGTTTAGTTAAGATTTCTCATACCAGTCCCATGACTGACCTGTAGTTTGTTTCACTGGCAAACTCGGGTGCCCATATTTTTTCACACGGGCTGTAACGAACTGGGATTTTCGACTCTGAAAATCAACATCAAACTACCGTGTTAACCATTCAGACATCGAACATTCCAGATCATTAATAGAAAGAAGTTAGAGGGTGAGAATAGATAAGGTAGAAATATTAGAATAGAAGAAGAAGAAACACCACAACACAGAGTCTCACATCGCAGCGGAACAAAATATAATACAGAAATAAATCTTTATTGAGAGCTTTAAAATACTTACAGTATCAGAGTACATCATACACTGGGACAGTTATACTAGCCTGTTCCCATATACACCACACAGCGGAATAGCAGCTATATAATATCATACGTCTGAACACCTCCAGCTCGTCTCTTCACAACAGTCGATAACCTGAGACTGTACAACCCGGTCTAACCCGAGCATTTACAAAACACCGGGTCAGTCTGGTGAACCAGAGTGAGATAAACTCGCACAGTATTAAGGGTGATCATCCAACTTGATTTTAAAGTTCAAAAATCTTTTCGAAAGAAAAGATAATCGTAAGACCAAATCCACACATAAACATGGACGGTTTTTACCTTACGATAACCCAAAACATTTTTGAAACCAATATCTTTTCTGATATTATAATAATGTCTAAATACAAGTAAATAGAATCTAGTAGAACGCTTGCATCTCACGCTCTACATATATAGTATACAATCAAAAACCGCGGGCGCTTATTGGAGATTGGATTCCAACTTGACAAGGTATGGGTCCACCTTCCGATAGTGTATCTCTAGAGACGAATACACTGGGTTCAACAAGAACTTCTTGCAACCCGGCCCTCACATGACCGACCACTCAATTCGCTTGAGTGTATCGAATGTATATCACCGACGGTTGGGATCAGCAACCGCCTCCCGACAAGGGACAGCATCGAAACATAGATTTAAGAAGCAAATAGGATTTCCTCTAGATAGGTGATCATACACCCTAATGGGAGCGACCCACATAGCCATGCTGCCTGCCCGATTTTTGTCATTTCCCGGCTGATGAGGCTTGAGGTCTAGATTACTCTTGATCATCTGGTCGTCATTCACTTTGAATGCCACATCGTCAAATCCGTCAGATATCACTAATTGATATCCACAAAAATACTCTAGCTGGAAGCTAAGAGAGCGGCAACTCCCCGCCAACAACTATCGTACGTTTGAAGAAATCAACGTACGTGACCCTTTGGAAATACTCTGTCAGACATCCATCCATACAGGTCATCCAGAAACAGGATGAACCGAAGGCACTCTCCTACCGCATCCAAAATAGGAATCACCCCATGGATCAGTAGCGAGTAGTCCTTGCAACCCGTAGATTCCAACCACGACAGAATCACAGTTTATCTCTGCTTGCCAGGCAGAGAATATTAGTGGTTCTTCCGTTTTGTGAAAACCCACGGTCTTCACAGCACCATCTCGATCATCTTCTGATATCTCCACGTATTTGTTGGTCGGAATGGTTTTCGAATATAAATTCGATCCCGGTCTTTCCATACCAACAATCGCATTGGGCGGGTTTGATAGTCGGTGTTTTAACTATCAAAATAATCAGTGTTTCAATCATGACACTCCAATGAGTTCACTGGTTCAGTATTCAGCATCACCTGGCCTTTAACAAACTGGTTTACTTTTGTTAAATTAAAAACTTCTAATTCCTTTAATATTCAAAAATACGATATTTGAATACCTCTAATTCGATTTAACTTTAATCGATTAACTATCATTAGACTTAACTCCATTCGCTTGACTCTAGATCACAGCGATCACAATGGTTACGCCTGATTCCCTCCGGAAACATCCGACCGCCGTAGGCTATCTGCAGCCCTGCGAATTACGCTAGCAGTCGTACAAAATGGCAACTTAGCCGAATAATTATGTTTGGCTAATTCTATCTCGAATAACTATATTCAATTTCCCATTTAAATCTTCCTTCCAATCATCTTTTAAATTCGGAAATCCATTAGTTTTAACAAAGAAATTTATAGCACATATGTTATAACAATAGCGTTATAATTACTATTTAGATTTACAAAACAACAGCGTTATAATCGCTGTTTAGGTTTACAATCCATTTACTATAGCAAAAGTGCTACAATCGCTATATTAGATTTACAAAACATATATTATAACAACAGCGCTAAAATCGCTGTTTAGATTTTCAAAACATATTCACTAACGTCTCTTACGATTACCAACTAATACTATCTTCAGATAATCCCGATGTTGTTCAAGTTGGGGTATTTTAATTACCTCTCAAACCTTGATCAACAACATTCTTATCCTTCGATAAACATAAGTTGTAATCAAAATCAATATTTCATTCTAGTCTCAAACAAATTCCATTTAACTATTGAACTTGGTTATACATCTCTATAACCCAGTTCTTTAACCAGATTCGCTTATTTCCAATCTCCTTTGATTTCATTTCACTTCAATTACTTTTGAAAAGTAATTGCCTAAATTATTATTAATTAAAATAATAATTTATTTCAATCATTAACTACATGAGTAGTTAATTTCTTTAATAACAACATTAAATGGTAAATCCCTTTTAAAACCTTATTTAAATTTAAACCATATTTATTAAACTATTCAAATCAAAACACATCACTTTTGATAATCAAATTCCAATTCAAACGGTCGATTTAATTAATTCAAAACTCGATTATCTCGTTAATCGATTCCAATTAATCCTCACTTTAAATTAATTAAAAATATAATTAATTTAAATAATCTCATTAATTGTTTTCTTTACAAAACAATTATCGAAGTTTAATCCTTCGATTCATTACTTGTTCTCATACTCGTAAACCTGATTAACGTCAGCATTTACTCTATAAATAATTACATAACAATCAAAGTCTTAAATAAAATATTTATTTAATTCCCTATTATAAATTTTATTCAAAATAATATATTCAAAATCCAACTCCAGTTATATAATAAATTTTACAACCTCAACTTTATCAGTTCACCTGACTGTGAATCAATATTCATGACACGATTGATTTTATAGGCCATACGCTGCCAAATACCCAACCAATATCACCCATTGGTTTAAACCAAACAGATGTTGAATATTAAAAATCAACAATCAATTCAAACAATACAAACAGGGCAGTTCATATATGAGAATATGAAAATAAATAATATATTTGAGGAATCCCGTTGGATACCTCCAACTTGTTCTTCCCTGTATTCAAATGGTTATCTCAAATCAGATCTTTCAGTTTCACTTAACTGATAACAATAGGAAACGACCACAAGGAATTCAAACAATTCACCCAATTAAACACGTTTATTTTATAAACGTGACCAACAAGGTAAGTTACCTTTATTGGAACCAATCGTTAAAAATAACGATTTGGTATTTCACTGAAATTAAACACAGTTTAATTTCATCGGTTAAATCAACAGTTAAATAGATAACTAGCAAAGCAGTCAACCATTGGCAAGCAGAGCACACAAAATAAAAACCCAATTTATATAAAATATAAACGGGAAAACTGAGTGAGTTTAACTCACTTTGATTTGATTTGCGGTTGAAAAGGTCCGATTACAATCAAATTAAACAGTAGTTTAATTTAATTGTAAATTCCCACTGCATCCAGCTCCGTCCAGAACAGTTCCAAGATGTTGAGTTTATCGCCACAATTCCAACGCCAGTTAATTCCTCCAATTCTGGTTACGTAACAAGAAGTTATTAACTATATAAGGCTACACTATTTCAATTAAAACTAAATGTTCCTTAACTTAAAATTAATTATTAATTACATTTTTAAATAGTAAAGGCTGATAGATTTCCTTTTTCACACTATTAACCGTTGCTCCTTGTTTAACAGTAAACCAACCTGTGACGATTTATTTCTACAATTAGTTTATCATTTAAAATAGAACTAAATAAGTGAAATTATAACTTGGTTTTACGGTTTACGTTGTGCTCATCAAAATTGACCGAATAACTACCCTTCGTTCTCCTTATCTTCATCTCATGTTCCCACTATTCAACACCTGATGACCACCTGCTCAGATTCATGTTTTTATATATAAGATTTTATTTTAGTTAACTAGCATTAAGATAAAACAAAAATAAAAATGTAAATGTTAACTACAATCGGATACAGTCAAACCCCCAGATCATTTGCTCCTCCACCCGAATACTGCTTACATCATGTCCCAACGCCAGGCGCTGAAACCTGTACCCCAGATTCTCGTTTTTAAATTAATGTGTTTACCAATATAGTTATCATTTAAATAAAGGTTAATTAAATTTAACCACTTTACTTGTTATGGCTCAGATCAAAGAACATAGGCTCGTTCCCTACTGTCTTCTGTAAGTCTTCGTTCACACTCTAGAAGCCTTCAAAATCACGCTGCTTCCACTACAGGGCGTCACGCACCTACCTCCTTTCATCACGTCCTTCCCATTTCCTACGCAAATAGCATGAACCTGGACCGATCCTTTGTTCTAAAACGTGGACATCGTCCCCTTTACATGCTTCATCCAATCCCCTTGCGTCATTCTTCCACCATACTTACACGCCCGGACTCTTTCCTATACACACATTATGTTCTCCCCCTCCACACTTCTATGTCCTCTCACTCACACACCACCATTGTTTTCATCTTTTACTTCCTCCTGTTCCTCTCAGTTCACATTTCAACCTCGGTCTCCCTCCCATAACATGAACCGCACCATCCCATTTAAAGACGTGAACCACTCCCCGTACTCATGTTTTCAGTAGTCCTCCATTTCCGCACCCCGTCTTTTGTTATATTTGTATTTAGTTTACAGAAGAAGAGCTTTTTTTTTCTTTTCTTTTTCCTTGATGAAGAGAATTGTCTGTTTAATCATGCTGATGAGAAGAAAATAGGACGGAGGATGTGCTATATATAATAAGAGAAAGTGTGGATAGCAAGGAAATATATAGGGGATAGCTATGTTTTAGAATAGAGTAGTGAGAGTCTCGATGATTTCCTTGGTCGACACGGGTTGATTAATTGGGAACAAAGCATTATACTTGATTGAGGCAAAGCAGAAAAATTGGGATCATTTCATTAAGGGGAGGCGCTACCTGGAGTTGACCATGAAAACACAAAAATAGGATTTCCGTATCTTAAGTAGTGTATATACATATAGAGAGGAAGTGGGACCAAAAAGTAATATTTTATTATCATCGAAACTTCATCGTAAAGTAACAAGTAAAACTATCCACGATCGACTTCTGTTTTCTGATAAAAATGCTATTCTTGATGTAAAACGATATTCCGAATCCAATGGAACAGATTTCGTCGCAATCCGAGGTCGTTTGAAGAAAATTCCCTTATAAAACCAGAAATGAACACACGTTAAATTTTTCTACGGTCACCAGATAAATCAAATTAACTTGAAACTACGAAGTCTGACAATAACTTTTCGATACGAACCCAACGACACTAATTTCGTCGCATTCTGAGACTGTTGCCCCGGTAGGCTGTTTTTACCGCGAACCGCCCTACCCTTTTTAACGCCAAATTTCTCGATCTCTAAAAACAACAAACTATATACCTATCCTGACTCTAATCGACGATACGAACTCAACGGAATTGGTTTCACGGCCTAATTCGATCGTCTGTTCAAGTTATACCCAAATATCCTTTTATTTATTTGAATACGCGCTATAGAAATTTAACGAGCATTTTCTGGTGTTGTGGTCACATACGACATCGGTTTGCCACGCAATTCAACAACGTACAATAATTTAACGATACGGTTCCAATGAAACTAGTTTCTTCGAAATCTGAGTCCATTTGCAAAACGGTTATTTTAAAGGCCTATAATTTAATAACGATTTTCCATAGCGACTATTCCAAAATTTGATTTGGCCATAACTTACTATCTATAACACGGAATATGGATTTTTCTCTTCCATATGAAAATTATCGTCAATACGGTTCCAACGTGTCTTGTTTCACAGAAATCCGACTTATATCGAATCTCGTATTCTCAGTTGAAGTTCAAACTCGAATTTACGAACTGCAGCGCTATTTCCAAGCTCTATTTATATTATATATAATATATAGTTCAGCTTTGTTTAAAACGACGATTTAAATATTAAATCACATCGATATTCCAAATATAATAATTGAATTAAATAAATTAAATTATATATTTTAGTGCCAAAAACACGGGTCGTTACATTCTTCCCCCCTTAGAATAATTTCGTCCTCGAAATTGCTAAGGTAAGAAAGAACGTTATAAACCCAATAACTTTCAAATCTAATTTTATATTAAATTAGAAACCAATTCAATACTGTAAATAAATATTTTCAAAAATATCGAAAATTTTCTAACACTTTAAATTTTCGAAAAATTTCGCCAGCACCTCCTCTGTACGGCTCAATCGGTACAACCACAACTCGCCTTTCTAGGCCTTCTCCAAACCAAAAGAAAATAAAACAGCCCAGCGGCTTGCCAAATAGGCTCATAAATCACCAAACCCATAGGAAAATAAACATGTACCTTTTTGTCGGGCATATCATTATATCCTTTCCATCTGCTGCCCTGTCAGCATATACAAACGCATTCCCAAACAAAATTCCAATTTTATCCTCAAAATCAAATCCTTCATGCATCCAAGCCAAATCTCATTCTTAACTCAATTTCCATCCACTATTAATTTCAATTCTCAACTTACCAGTCCAACACCATTTCATATTCCTGTCTCCCAATTCCAAATCTGATTCCACTTGATATATTATATCCCGATTCAATTTCTAGTTAATTGGTTTCAATTCAATTCATATTTGCTTTCACAAATTCGATTTAATCTTGTTCTTGTTCAAACACTTTCCCTGGGAGTTTTTAAACAGTTCAGTTCTTTCAAAAATCAAACATTTCTTTCCAGGATTCAAAACAACTTGTTTTTCTCAAAGCAATTCAAAACAAGATTTTTGGTAGTAATCCGTCACTTAGAACTCGAAAATGAACACTGATGATGCGGCCGTCATCATCAGAATTATTTCCCAGCTATCGAAGTGAGTTCAATACTATATCATTTCAAAACTCCAATTTTAAACACTTCCATTTTGAAGTCTATTTCAAAATAAAATTCACGATGCTTGTAAACAATTTAAAATCTCCCAGGATTTAAAAATCTCATATATTCAATCCAAGTTTATTTGCAACACCTTTCCCACTTTTGGGAATTTTAATTCCAATTCTGATTTTAATTTCAGATTTAATAAATCTGATTTTATATTATACGAATTCTAATTGGTTCTTTATATAACCATTTCAATTATAATCAACTAACACATCCAATATACTATAATACTTCAAATATATATCATTCTTTTATATTAAAATATAATTTGGGTAAAATTATTTCATTTACCCTCTTTCAAAACATACTGTGTCGGTTTATCGTACTTAAGTGTTTAGAAACCCCTATCGATTCAGTGGATCAAACTGATCGACTAGAACTCACAAATAACTCAAACAAATAAATCTCCACAATATAAAACAATTTTTATAAAATCTACAAATACGTTCACTCGTATATATACACTCAACTCAATCTAGGGCATTGCTAACCCCATCTCTACTGAGTCACGCCACAGAGCCAAGGTAATCACTTGACCTTAAGCTCTGATACCACTGTAACGAACTGGGATTTTCGACTCCGAAAATCAACATCAAACTACCGTGTTGACCATTCAGACATCGAACATTCCAGATCATTAATAGAAAGAAGTTAGAGGGTGAGAATAGATAAGGTAGAAATATTAGAATAGAAGAAGAAGAAACACCACAACACAGAGTCTCACATCGCAGCGGAACAAAATATAATACAGAAATAAATCTTTATTGAGAGCTTTAAAATACTTACAGTATCAGAGTACATCATACACTGGGACAGTTATACTAGCCTGTTCCCATATACACCACACAGCGGAATAGCAGCTATATAATATCATACGTCTGAACACCTCCAGCTCGTCTCTTCACAACAGTCGATAACCTGAACCTGTACAACCCGGTCTAACCCGAGCATTTACAAAACACCGGGTCAGTCTGGTGAACCAGAGTGAGATAAACTCGCACAGTATTAAGGGTGATCATCCAACTTGATTTTAAAGTTCAAAAATCTTTTCGAAAGAAAAGATAATCGTAAGACCAAATCCACACATAAACATGGACGGTTTTTACCTTACGATAACCCAAAACATTTTTGAAACCAATATCTTTTCTGATATTATAATAATGTCTAAATACAAGTAAATAGAATCTAGTAGAACGCTTGCATCTCACGCTCTACATATATAGTATACAATCAAAAACCGCGGGCGCTTATTGGAGATTGGATTCCAACTTGACAAGGTATGGGTCCACCTTCCGATAGTGTCTCTCTAGAGACGAATACACTGGGTTCAACAAGAACTTCTTGCAACCCGGCCCTCACATGACCGACCACTCATTTCGCTTGAGTGTATCGAGTGTATATCACCGACGGTTGGGATCAGCAACCGCCTCCCGACAAGGGACAGCATCGAAACATAGATTTAAGAAGCAAATAGGATTTCCTCTAGATAGGTGATCATACACCCTAATGGGAGCGACCCACATAGCCATGCTGCCTGCCCGATTTTTGTCATTTCCCGGCTGATGAGGCTTGAGGTCTAGATTACTCTTGATCATCTGGTCGTCATTCACTTTGAATGCCACATCGTCAAATCCGTCAGATATCACTAATTGATATCCACAAAAATACTCTAGCTGGAAGCTAAGAGAGCGGAAACTCCCCGCCAACAACTATCGTACGTTTGAAGAAATCAACGTACGTGACCCTTTGGAAATACTCTGTCAGACATCCGTCCATACAGGTCATCCAGGAACAGGATGAACCGAAGGCACTCTCCTACCACATCCAAAATAGGAATCACCCCATGGATCAGTAGCGAGTAGTCCTTGCAACCCGTAGATTCCAACCACGACAGAATCACAGTTTATCTCTGCTTGCCAGGCAGAGAATATTAGTGGTTCTTCCGTTTTGTGAAAACCCACGGTCTTCACAGCACCATCTCGATCATCTTCTGATATCTCCACGTATTTGTTGGTCGGAATGGTTTTCGAATATAAATTCGATCCCGGTCTTTCCATACCAACAATCGCATTGGGCGGGTTTGATAGTCGGTGTTTTAACTATCAAAATAATCAGTGTTTCAATCATGACACTCCAATGAGTTCACTGGTTCAGTATTCAGCATCACCTGGCCTTTAACAAACTGGTTTACTTTTGTTAAATTAAAAACTTCTAATTCCTTTAATATTCAAAAATACGATATTTGAATACCTCTAATTCGATTTAACTTTAATCGATTAACTATCAGTAGACTTAACTCCATTCGCTTGACTCTAGATCGCAGCGATCACAATGGTTACGCCTGATTCCCTCCGGAAACATCCGACCGCCGTAGGCTATCTGCAGCCCTGCGAATTACGCTAGCAGTCGTACAAAATGGCAACTTAGCCGAATAATTATGTTTGGCTAATTCTATCTCGAATAACTATATTCAATTTTCCATTTAAATCTTCCTTCCAATCATCTTTTAAATTTGGAAATCCATTAGTTTTAACAAAGAAATTTATAGCACATATGTTATAACAATAGCGTTATAATTACTATTTAGATTTACAAAACAACAGCGCTATAATCGCTGTTTAGGTTTACAATCCATTTACTATAAGAAAAGCGCTACAATCGCTATATTAGATTTACAAAACATATATTATAACAACAGCGCTAAAATCGCTGTTTAGATTTTCAAAACATATTCACTAACGTCTCTTACGATTACCAACTAATACTATCTTCAGATAATCCCGATGTTGTTCAAGTTGGGGTATTTTAATTACCTCTCAAACCTTGATCAACAACGTTCTTATCCTTCGATAAACATAAGTTGTAATCAAAATCAATATTTCATTCTAGTCCCAAACAAATTCCATTTAACTATTGAACTTGGTTATACATCTCTATAACCCAGTTCTTTAACCAGATTCGCTTATTTCCAATCTCCTTTGATTTCATTTCACTTCAATTACTTTTGAAAAGTAATTGTCTAAATTATTATTAATTAAAATAATAATTTATTTCAATCATTAACTACATGAGTAGTTAATTTCTTTAATAACAACATTAAATGGTAAATCCCTTTTAAAACCTTATTTAAATTTAAACCATATTTATTAAACTATTCAAATCAAAACACATCACTTTTGATAATCAAATTCCAATTCAAACGGTCGATTTAATCAACTCAAAACTCGATTGTCTCGTTAATCGATTCCAATTAATCCTCACTTTAAATTAATTAAAAATATAATTAATTTAAATAATCTCATTAATTGTTTTCTTTACAAAACAATTATCGAAGTTTAATCCTTCGATTCATTACTTGTTCTCATACTCGTAAACCTGATTAACGTCAGCATTTACTCTATAAATAATTACATAACAATCAAAGTCTTAAATAAAATATTTATTTAATTCCCTATTATAAATTTTATTCAAAATAATATATTCAAAATCCAACTCCAGTTATATAATAAATTTTACAACCTCATCTTTATCAGTTCACCTGACTGTGAATCAATATTCATGACACGATTGATTTTATAGGCCATACGCTGCCAAATACCCAACCAATATCACCCATTGGTTTAAACCAAACAGATGTTGAATATTAAAAATCAACAATCAATTCAAACAATACAAACAAGGAAGTTCATATATGAGAATATGAAAATAAATAATATATTTGAGGAATCCCGTTGGATCCCTCCAACCTGTTCTTCCCTGTATTCAAATGGTTATCTCAAATCAGATCTTTCAGTTTCACTTAACTGATAACAATAAGCAACGACCACAAGGAATTCAAACAATTCACCCAATTAAACACGTTTATTTTATAAACGTGACCAACAAGGTAAGTTACCTTTATTGGAACCAATCGTTAAAAATAACGATTTGGTATTTCACTGAAATTAAACACAGTTTAATTTCATCGGTTAAATCAACAGTTAAATAGAAAACTAGCAAAGCAGTCAACCATTGGCAAGCAGAGCACACAAAATAAAAACCCAATTTATATAAAATATAAACGGGAAAACTGAGTGAGTTTAACTCACTTTGATTTGATTTGTGGTTGAAAAGGTCCGATTACAATCAAATTAAACAGTAGTTTAATTTAATTGTAAATTCCCACTGCATCCAGCTCCGTCCAGAACAGTTCCAAGATGTTGAGTTTATCGCCACAATTCCAACGCCAGTTAATTCCTCCAATTCTGGTTACGTAACAAGAAGTTATTAACTATATAAGGCTACACTATTTCAATTAAAACTAAATGTTCCTTAACTTAAAATTAATTATTAATTACATTTTTAAATAGTAAAGGCCGATAGATTTCCTTTTTCACACTATTAACCGTTGCTCCTTGTTTAACCGTAAACCAACCTGTGACGATTTATTTCTACAATTAGTTTATCATTTAAAATAGAACTAAATAAGTGAAATTAAAACTTGGTTTTATGGTTTACGTTGTGCTCATCAAAATTGACCAAATAGCTACCCTTCGTTCTCCTTATCTTCATCTCATGTTCCCACTATTCAACACCTGATGACCACCTGCTCAGATTCATGTTTTTATATATAAGATTTTATTTTAGTTAACTAGCATTAAGATAAAACAAAAATAAAAATGTAAATGTTAACTACAATCGGATACAGTCAAACCCCCAGATCATTTGCTCCTCCACCCGAATACTGCTTACATCATGTCCAACGCCAGGCGCCGAAACCTGTACCCCAGATTTTCGTTTTTAAATTAATGTGTTTACCAATATAGTTATCATTTAAATAAAGGTTAATTAAATTTAACCACTTTACTTGTTATGGCTCAGATCAAAGAACATAGGCTCGTTCCCTACTGTCTTCTGTAAGTCTTCCTTCACACTCCAGAAGCCTTCAAAATCACGCTGCTTCCACTACAGGGCGTCACGCACCTACCTCCTTTCATCACGTCCTTCCCATTTCCTACGCAAATAGCATGAACCTGGACCGATCCTTTGTTCTGAAATGTGGACATCGTCCCCTTTACATGCTTCATCCAATCCCCTTGCGTCATTCTTCCACCATACTTACACGCCCAGACTCTTTCCTATACACACATTATGTTCTCCCCCTCCACACTTCTATGTCCTCTCACTCACACACCACCATTGTTTTCATCTTTTACTTCCTCATGTTCCTCTCAGTTCACATTTCAACCTCGGTCTCCCTCCCATAACATGAACCGCACCATCCCATTTAAAGACGTGAACCACTCCCCGTACTCATGTTTTCAGTAGTCCTCCATTTCCGCACCCCGTCTTTTGTTATATTTGTATTTAGTTTACAGAAGAAGAGCTTTTTTTTTCTTTTTTTTCCTTGATGAAGAGAATTGTCTGTTTAATCATGCTGATGAGAAGAAAATAGGACGGAGGATGTGAATTATATAATAAGAGAAAGTGTGGACAGCAAGGAAATATATAGGGGATAGCTATGTTTTAGAATAGAGTAGTGAGAGTCTCGATGATTTCCTTGGTCGGCACGGGTTGATTAATTGGGAACAAAGCATTGTACTTGATTGAGGCAAAGCAGAAAAATTGGGATCATTTCATTAAGGGGAGGCGCTACCTGGAGTTGACCATGAAAACACAAAAATAGGATTTCCGTATCTTAAGTAGTGTATATACATATAGAGAGGAAGTGGGACCAAAAAGTAATATTTTATTATCATCGAAACTTCATCGTAAAGTAACAAGTAAAACTATCCACGATCGACTTCTGTTTTCTGATAAAAATGCTATTCTTGATGTAAAACGATATTCCGAATCCAATGGAACAGATTTCGTCGCAATCCGAGGTCGTTTGAAGAAAATTCCCTTATAAAACCAGAAATGAACACACGTTAAATTTTTCTACGGTCACCAGATAAATCAAATTAACTTGAAACTACGAAGTCTGACAATAACTTTTCGATACGAACCCAACGACACTAATTTCGTCACATTCTGAGACTGTTGCCCCGGTAGGCTGTTTTTACCGCGAACCGCCCTACCCTTTTTAACGCCAAATTTCTCGATCTCTAAAAACAACAAACTATATACCTATCCTGACTCTAATCGACGATACGAACTCAACGGAATTGGTTTCACGGCCTAATTCGATCGTCTGTTCAAGTTATACCCAAATATCCTTTTATTTATTTGAATACGCGCTATAGAAATTTAACGAGCATTTTCTGGTGCTGTGGTCACATACGACATCGGTTTGCCACGCAATTCAACAACGTACAATAATTTAACGATACGGTTCCAATGAAACTGGTTTCTTCGAAATCTGAGTCCATTTGCAAAACGGTTATTTTAAAGGCCTATAATTTAATAACGATTTTCCATAGCGACTATTCCAAAATTTGATTTGGCCATAACTTACTATCTATAACATGGAATATGGATTTTTCTCTTCCATATGAAAATTATCGTCAATACGGTTCCAACGTGTCTTGTTTCACAGAAATCCGACTTATATCGAATCCCGTATTCTCAGTTGAAGTTCAAACTCGAATTTACGAACTACAGCGCTATTTCCAAGCTCTATTTATATTATATATAATATATAGTTCAGCTTTGTTTAAAACGACGATTTAAATATTAAATCACATCGATATTCCAAATATAATAATTGAATTAAATAAATTAAATTTTATATTTTAGTGCCAAAAACACGGGTCGTTACACGGGCAGTCGACTAGCTTGTTTTACAGATTTCTATTCTTTTAGCAGGATCCTGGATTAAAGCTTAAAGCTGTGTCAGAGCATTTATAGTCTTCCGCTGTGTATTGTAATTTAACTTCCACTGTATCATTCCTTTAATTGATGTACTCTGATATTCTGTACTCTGATGTAACATTATATGTAATGTAATAAAAGTCTGCTGTTATTGTTCTTATGAATTGTATTCCCAAAGTTAACGTATGCGAGTTTTGAATGGTCTTGGTCGATTTTGCGATCGATTAGGTCCGGGCAAAATCCGTGTCGTTACAGTTGGTATCAGAGCTCTGGTTAGCTCAAAATCTTTGGGGTACAACTCGTTAGAACTAAACAAAAGACTCATCAGAGATTGGATTAGTAATATCCAATAAGAATACTCATTAGAGATAGGATCAGTTGTATCCTAGAATGAGAAAACTCGTTAGAGATGGGGTTAGCAATGCCCTAGAATGAGTTAAGAGTAATAAGTTCATAATTAACGTATTTTGCAGATATCTATTCTTTTAGCAGATATCTATTCTTTTAGCAGGATCCTGGATTAAAGCTTAAAGCTGTGTCAGAGCATTTATAGTCTTCCGCTGTGTATTGTAATTTAACTTCCGCTGTATCATTCCTTTAATTGATGTACTCTGATATTCTGTACTCTGATGTAACATTATATGTAATGTAATAAAAGTCTGCTGTTATTGTTCTTATGATTTGTATTCCCAAAGTTAACGTATGCGAGTTTTGAATGGTCTTGGTCGATTTTGCGATCGATTAGGTCCGGGCAAAATCCGTGTCGTTACAGTTGGTATCAGAGCTCTGGTTAGCTCAAAATCTTTGGGGTACAACTCGTTAGAACTAAACAAAAGACTCATCAGAGATTGGATTAGTAATATCCAATAAGAATACTCATTAGAGATAGGATCAGTTGTATCCTAGAATGAAAAAACTCGTTAGAGATGGGGTTAGCAATGCCCTAGAATGAGTTAAGAGTAATAAGTTCATAATTAACGTATTTTGATTATATATACAATCCGATCTTAGAAAAAATAGTTTTTGAATATGTAAAGATTATATATTTTTAAAAGTTAGTCAACTAATAAAATTATTGAAACTGAGAAAGATTTTGAGACCAATTTAATTGAGTTAGTTAATTAAACAACTTTTAGCTACGTTCCTTTTCGAGGACGAAAAGATTTTAAGTGGGGGAGATTGTAACAACCCGAAATTTTGGAACCAATTTTAATATATATGTATTTTTTTTTAGGAAATGCGTCAGAATTTAAAATTTTCTTTTTTTAAATTAAATTATTAAATTTAACGGGGTTTTCTTAAAATAAATTTTATGATTTTATTTGTGGAGGAAATTTGTAATTAGATAAACGTTGATTTATAACAATGGAAATTATTGTATATTTGTAATAATTAACTTTTGACTATCGATGTTGATCAAGCAAGCGTGATTTACATTATTAACTAAGATGGAATGTTGTAATCCTTTTGTTGTGTTGATATGAATGTTATAGAAACCAGCGTTACTACTGCTGTTAATTAATTGAATTTCTTCGAAAAGTATATATTGATATATATTTACAAATTTAAAGAAGCTAACTTATTTTAAAGTTTGTTTGAAAGCAAAGTGTTAAGAGATTTGTTTCGCAATGTAATTTATTTTGAATACTATTTCAAGTTGTTTACAATTAAAGAAGCTAATTTATTTTAATACGGATTTGATATTAATTTGGTAAATATAAATTTAAGATTTCAATATATGGTCGGTTGACAAAACGAAGAGATTAAATTATTTCATTGTTAATAAATTTTGGAATTCATGACATGTTCAAGACAAGTAAACAATGTGTCCAATATCATCATGTGCCGTTCACTAGTGACAATTTCACAAATTTAGTAAAATTTAAAAATTTTAAATAAAATTTTTCTTTAATTAAATTTCTGAATTTATCGTCCAATATTTTGCATTAGTCTATTTAGCGTTGCATAAACGTAGCGCACGTAGTTAAAATGTGCGTAAAACGAATTAGCGTTCGCACGTTCGCTGCGTTGTCTGTTCATATGAATAAATAATCAAAAATAATAAATGAGAAAGAATTAATTTTTATTCCTTTAACCGTGTTAGCCAAATAAGGAAGAAAATAAATAATTAACGCAAATTTGAACCATGAAGTAACGGTAGAAAATTTACAGTGTGAACACCAATTTAGACCGTATAATAATAAACAAAAGAAATAAATAAATAAACAAATAAGAAGAAATTTAACATTTGTTCCCTTAACCGTGTGAGCAAACAAGGAATATAATTGCGTGGGTTAATTGCCCACTAATTAACATGGTTTTCAAATTCTAGATATATATGCATATATATATGTATGATAGGTATATATGTGTGTGTGCATGCGTGCGTGTATTAATTATGCATTGACGATATGTCTTTTTGACAAAATACAATTAATGTTCAAATTTTATATTTAAAGTTTTGATTTATTAGACATTTAAAGGTTTCTATTTTTTTTATATATATAGTAAGCACATTATAGTAATTAATTAACATGATTTTGAATTTCCCTAACTATGTGCATATAAAGAGAAGTCTTTAGGTTCATATACCATTAATTACGCACGTTTAGAAATTAGTTAGGCATTGATTGACACATCAGCCAATAAATATATTTAAAAAAAATAATTAAAAAAAAAATCTCTAAAATTTAAGGGCATAAATTACTCTGCCTCCCTTATGAATACACTTTCTATCCAACACCAAATCTCACAACTCCATTCCCTATTCTCCGCCTCCATTATGTAAAACTTCTAAAAAAAAAGTTGGAGTTCTAAGATTTATGCTTGTACAAAACAAAAATTGGAGGATGGTTATATATAGAACTAGAGATTCTTATCAAGGCCTCGGGTGGCGGTACGATGGGATGAGGTTCAAGTTAAAGTTGGATTTCTCGGTTTCCAGATAATAGCGTGAAGAAGGAAATCTGAATTTAACGATTTTTGAAGCGTTGCAATCATAGAGACGAGTTCAACAATTCTAGACGGAAAGGAGTGATTCCGAGTTATTTGAATTTTGACTAAAATCGCGAACGACGGTGAGATATCTAACTTTTAATATTTAAAAATTTAATTATAATTGTTATGTGAATACCTGTATGTAATCTGCGATGTGGTGATTGAGATTTATTATATGTCTATATGATTGTGATGATGTATGATATCATGTTATGGCCTGTTGTTTAGATCTGTACTCCTTGTTGTATTCCCAATAGAATCCTCATCGTTATTGTTTTTATTTTTTATTTTTATTTCTTACATAAAAATAAAAACATTAAATCTTTATTTTGTTTATTCTTGTTACAAAATAAAAGCAATTTTTACTCTAATTTTGTTAACGAAAGAAACACCAATTTTTACCTTTATTTTGTAAACTAGATAAAGTGACAAATGTTACTCTTCTTTTTGTAAACATAATAAAATGACAATTTTTATTTTTATGTGGACAAAGAAAATAATATACCAATTTATTTTATGTTTAATTTGTAAACATAATAAAGAGGATTATTTTATGTTTATTTTGTAAACATAAAAAAAAGGATTATTTTATGTTATCTTGTTTACATAAGAAAAAGACAAATTTTTGTTTACATAATAAAAAGACTATTTTAACATATAATTTTGTTTACAAATAAAACACAAACTTTTAACATTAATTTTGTGAATATAATAAAAAGGACAAAGTTTTACATAAATTTGGTTAACAGAATAAAAGACAAGGTTTTTACATTAATTTTGTTCACCAAATTTTTACCCTTATTTTATGAACATGATAAGGTGTAAGTTTAATCTTTATATTATAAAATTTAAGTTTTAATCTTATTTTCCTTTACAAATAAAGATGAGGCTTTTATTGTGATTCATCAAAAGTACACAAATTTATATGTTGTGTTAACTTTATTGTGACGACACAAATTTATATGCTGTGTTAACTTTATTGTGACGACACAAATTTATATGTTGTGTTAACTTTATTGTGACGACACAAATTTATATGTTGTGTTAACCTTATTGTGATGACACCAATTTATATGTTGTGTTAACATTATTGTGATGACGCAAATTACATCATCATATTAATATTGTAGTAATAACACAAATTTACATTGTGCGTTGATATAGTTGAGATGACGCCAAACTTCACCGTCACGTTATGTAATGAATCAAAATTTACCAAATAAGCATATCATTCATATGGAGTAGAATTAGTAAATAAGTATATAAGCATATCATTCATATGAATCAAAATTGACAATATAAATTATAGCATTTATGTCAATGCAAAAATGTCGTTTTGTCATTAGAATTCGTAAATAAGTAAAAATGACATTTTTACTTGTTAAGATTTGATTAGGAACTTAGAGTTTGTTTTGACAAATAAAATTTACTTTTATTGTCATTGGAAACTTTAAATTTGACATACAAATAAAATTCACTTTTTATTTGTCATTAGGAAACTTAGAATTTGTATGCAAATAAGATTTGCTCTTTTTTTAATATTATTAGAAACCATAGAAAAATGTGAATATGTCAAATACTCTTTTATGTGCCATTAAGATTCATAGGAAATTTTTTATATATATAGGTGCATTTATGTGTCATTAAAGATTCATAGAAAGTGATTACAAATAAATGACTATTTAATTGTCATTTGAATAACATAGAAAGTGATTACAAATAAATGACCATTTAATTGTCATTTGAATAACATATAAACTTGTTTACAATAACATGACATCTTTTTTTTTACATTTTGTTATTGTGAATAAAAAGGACAACTTTTTGTTAGAAAATGTAAATTAGAATAAAACGGACATTCTTGTTAGAAAATATACATTAGGATAAAAATAACCCTTTTTGTCGAATTAGAATTTACAAAATGGAAATTGTCAACAAAGACAAAGTTATTATTTTTCATTCGTTGTTGAAATAGAATTGTATGCAATATAAAGAATATTTCAATGTAAAGTTATACTTTGGAGAATATGATATTTCAGAAGCTAAATATTTTTAAAATATGAAATATTTTAAAATAACATTTTTAGAAAATAATTATAATTGTTCTTGGACACGAGGTTAGGTCACGTTTATGGCGGAAGTCTGCCCGGAACCAACCGGCATATCCAGCAGCCATAAGTGTTGGGCCTAATGTGAGAGGTCCAAGTACACGAATACAAATTGGGTTTTGACTCGAGGTTAAGCCCAACTGTGGAATAAGTCTGCCCAGAACCAACCGGCATATCCAGCATCCACAAGTTGTAGGCCTAATGTGAGAAGTCTGGCCCATTATAAAACATAAACGGATAATATAACGAATTGGATTATTTAATCCATTGTGAATAAAAACATCATTTTAACCTGAATAAGTTTATTAACTTATATTATCCATTTTATAATGAATATTAAAAGAGTTAATTTCAAAACTAATATTTTGAAAATAATGTTTTAATATGAGAAACGATATTTTGATCAGAATAAATGGTTTATTTATTTTAAAATGAATAAAAGGAATTACATAAATAAATAAGAACAAGAAATTAAAACCCTTTATTTACAAATAGTGTAAATAAGGAAGAAAAAGAAATGAAACCATTTATTTATATTTAGGTAAATAAATAACAAAAGGATAAGAATATATTTATTTACATTTGGGATAGGAAAAGAAAAGTAAAAACATTTATTTAGGTAAATAAATAAGAAAAGGAAAATAAAAACATTTATGTATATCTAGGTAAATAAATAAATGATAGGAAAGAATAACTTATTTACATTTAGGGTAAATAAAACCAGAAGATAGAGAAGTATAATTTATTTACATTTAGAGTAAATAAAGCAAATGGTAGAAAAGAATAATTTATTTACATTTAGTGTAAATAAAACAGAGATAATAAAGGTGATATTTTTATCGTCATTTTATATGTGATAAAAAGAATAAATTTTTATAATTAAAATCGCCAAATGATTTATATATATAAATATAAATTATAAACTTAATGACACGCGCGCGATAGTTCGCGTATCGACAATCTAGTTAAACCGAAAGATCCGACCATCGGATTTTCCCAAAACTAGAACCGTTAGGACCGCTTTGCGAAGATCTTTCCAACGATATAAACTTCATCAAAATCCAACGTTTAGTTTTCGAGATAAGTGTAAATCAAATTTGGTTGAAAACAGCGCCAGGGTCGCCCATTGACCCGAAGCGTTGTTATATTAATTTAAGCTATTTTTATTTAAATAAAAATAGAAATAGGTCGTTATTAAATACCAATAACGATATGAAATGATTTCAAGTTATATATATATATGCGAGAATCATTTGAAAAGTCCGGGTTCAATCTCATTTCAAATGATTATACGACAATCTAAGTCGAAGAGTTGAAGATGGTGATGAAGACCGACGATCTTGACATCGAATGGAAGTGTTGCTACTGAGACCCATGAGAGGAGTAGCTACCTTGAAAGGGGTTCAGTGGTGGCCGTTCGGAAGTAGTGTTGATTTATACGGATTTGACTTTCGCTCAAACCCAGAGCATAAGTTTATAAATGGAATGTATGTCTGACGTTGTAGTCCTTTATACTACATTCGTTGATCTCTGTTAATATATATATATATGTTTGGTGGTTAACGCCCTTCTCTAAGACGTACGAGCTTAGAGGTTATATATTGGTAGAAATCAATGGTGTGGTATGGATTGACAATGTGGCATGCCAAGATGCATGAATCAAGGATTTTTTTGAAAAGCAGGCCTTGTGGTCGATGATCAAAGCACGGTCTGTTTAGGCGTAGCTTTATGTATAGCGTGACTTCGCGAGCCTCACACCCCGGTATGAGTCAAAAAACGGGATACGGACTGCAGGGAGTGCACACGTTTCTTTCTAGTTAGAGTGATGTCAGGGACCTACCAG
Source organism: Allium sativum (assembly GCA_030737875.1). Lineage (NCBI taxonomy): Eukaryota > Viridiplantae > Streptophyta > Magnoliopsida > Asparagales > Amaryllidaceae > Allium > Allium sativum. The sequence continues at coordinate 27,959 of JASFAX010002608.1, forward strand.
CGCTGACATTTTACTTATGTGGATGATGGATTTTGAGGTACCTCGTGTTCTATAGGCCGTTGGTGGTCATACTATAGGTTCAAAGGAACCGGGAAGCGTGTGTTCAGGCATAACTAATCCACTGCCGATAGGCGGGGATCGGCCCTGAAGATCCAAGGGTTCACTGCAGGGGATCCTGAGGCATTTGCTAGAGTGTCTCGAATCGGAGAGGAGCTTGCCCCTAGCCTCGACTCATGATGGAAATCCAATTTCCGATACGACCTTGCGGTTTTGATTGTAGAACTAGTATGGCGACATGATATATGGTACCCATGCCGTCTATGATTTATACATTATGATTGAAATGTTTTTATTAGAACATATACACACTAGTATTAAACCCGTTTTATCGTATCAAGCATCTCTTGACCATTATAAGGTAAAACCCTATCCTCTGGTTTGCGTTGCATTGTGTGATGGTACTTGGGTCTTATAATGGTTTCATTTTTCTAAAAAGCATGGCGTTGTTTTAACGTTTTACTTTATTTTATGCACTGGCAATCCAATGGAGTAAACCCGTTCCACGTTAGCGGCGTGGTCCTATGATTAGCCTTATCAATAGATTAGTTTAGTTAAGATTTCTCATACCAGTCCCATGACTGACCTGTAGTTTGTTTCACTGGCAAACTCGGGTGCCCATATTTTTTCACACGGGCAGTCGACTAGCTTGTTTTGCAGATATCTATTCTTTTAGCAGGATCCTGGATTGAAGCTTAAAGCTGTGTCAGAGCATTTATAGTCTTCCGCTGTGTATTGTAATTTAACTTCCGCTGTATCATTCCTTTAATTGATGTACTCTGATATTCTGTACTCTGATGTAACATTATATGTAATGTAATAAAAGTCTGCTGTTATTGTTCTTATGAATTGTATTCCCAAAGTTAACGTATGCGAGTTTTGAACGGTCTTGGTCGATTTTGCGATCGATTAGGTCCGGGCAAAATTCGTGTCGTTACAGTTGGTATCAGAGCTCTGGTTAGCTCAAAATCTTTGGGGTACAACTCGTTAGAACTAAACAAAAGTCTCATCAGAGATTGGATTAGTAATATCCAATAAGAATACTCATTAGAGATAGGATCAGTTGTATCATAGAATGAGAAAACTCGTTAGAGATGGGCTTAGCAATGCCCTAGAATGAGTTAAGAGTAATAAGTTCATAATTAACGTATTTTGATTATATATACAATCCGATCTTAGAAAAAATAGTTTTTGAATATGTAAAGATTATATATTTTTAAAAGTTAGTCAACTAATAAAATTATTGAAACTAAGAAAGATTTTGAGACCAATTTAATTGAGTTAGTTAATTAAACAACTTTTAGCTACGTTCCTTTTCGAGGACGAAAAGATTTTAAGTGGGGGAGATTGTAACAACCCGAAATTTTGGAACCAATTTTAATATATATGTATTTTTTTTTAGGAAATGCGTCAGAATTTAAAATTTTCTTTTTTTAAATTAAATTATTAAATTTAACGGGGTTTTCTTAAAATAAATTTTATGATGTTATTTGTGGAGGAAATTTGTAATTAGATAAACGTTGATTTATAACAATGGAAATTATTGTATATTTGTAATAATTAACTTTTGACTATTGATGTTGATCAAGCAAGCGTGATTTACATTATTAACTAAGATGGAATGTTGTAATCCTTTTGTTGTGTTGATCTGAATGTTATAGAAACCAGCGTTACTACCGCTGTTAATTAATTGAATTTCTTCGAAAAGTATACATTGATATATATTTACAAATTTAAAGAAGCTAACTTATTTTAAAGTTTGTTTGAAAGCAAAGTGTTAAGAGATTTGTTTCGCAATGTAATTTATTTTGAATACTATTTCAAGTTGTTTACAATTAAAGAAGCTAATTTATTTTAATACAGATTTGATATTAATTTGGTAAATATAAATTTAAGATTTCAATATATGGTCGGTTGACAAAACGAAGAGATTAAATTATTTCATTGTTAATAAATTTTGGAATTCATGACATGTTCAAGACAAGTAAACAATGTGTCCAATATCATCATGTGCCGTTCACTAGTGACAATTTCACAAATTTAGTAAAATTTAAAATTTTTAAATAAAAATTTTCTTTAATTAAATTTCTGATTTTATCGTCCAATATTTTGCATTAGTCTATTTAGCGTTGTATAAACGTAGCGCACGTAGTTAAAATGTGCGTAAAACGAATTAGCGTTCGCACGTTCGCTGCGTTGTCTGTTCATACGAATAAATAATCAAAAATAATAAATGAGAAAGAATTAATTTTTATTCCTTTAACCGTGTTAGCCAAATAAGGAAGAAAATAAATAATTAACGCAAATTTGAACCATGAAGTAACGGTAGAAAATTTACAGTGTGAACACCAATTTAGACCGTATAATATAAAACAAAAGAAATAAATAAATAAACAAATAAGAAGAAATTTAACTTTTGTTCCCTTAACCGTGTGAGCAAACAAGGAATATAATTGCGCGGGTTAATTGCCCACTAATTAACATGGTTTTCAAATTCTAGATATATATGCATATATATATGTATGATAGGTATATATGTGTGTGTGCGTGCGTGTGTGTATTAATTATGCAATGACGATATGTGTTTTTGACAAAATACAATTAATGTTCAAATTCTATATTTAAAGTTTTGATTTATTAGACATTTAAAGGTTTCTATTTTTTTTATATATATAGTAAGCACATTCTAGTAATTAATTAACATGATTTTGAATTTCCCTAACTATGTGCATATAAAGAGAAGTCTTTAGGTTCATATACCATTAATTACGCACGTTTAGAAATTAGTTAGGCATTGATTGACACATCAGCCAATCAATATATTTAAAAAAAAATTAATAAAAAAAATCTCTAAAATTTAAGGGCATAAATTACTCTGCCTCCCTTATGAATACACTTTCTATCCAACACCAAATCTCACAACTCCATTCCCTATTCTCCGCCTCCATTATGTAAAACTTCTAAAAAAAAAAAAAAGCTGGAGTTCTAAGATTTATGTTTGTACAAAACAAAAATTGGAGGATCGTTATATATAGAACTGGAGATTCTTATCAAGGCCTCGGGTGGCGGTACGATGGGAGGAGGTTCAAGTTGAAGTTGGATTTCTCGGTTTCCAGATAATAGCGTGAAGAAGGAATTCTGAATTTAACGATTTTTGAAGCGTTGCAATCGTAGAGACGAGTTCAACAATTCTAGACAGAAAGGAGTGATTCCGAGTTATTTGAATTTTGACTAAAATCGCGAACGATGGTGAGATATCTAACTTTTAATATTTAAAAATTTAATTATAATTGTTATGTGAATACCTGTATGTAATCTGCGATGTGGTGATTGAGATTTATTATATGTCTATATGATTGTGATGATGTATGATATCATGTTATGGCATGTTGTTTAGATCTGTACTCCTTGTTGTATTCCCAATAGAATCCTCATCGTTATTGTTTTTATTTTTTATTTTTATTTCTTACATAAAAATAAAAACATTAAATCTTTATTTTGTTTATTCTTGTTACAAAATAAAAGCAATTTTTACTCTAATTTTGTTAACGAAAGAAACACCAATTTTTACCTTTATTTTGTAAACTAGATAAAGTGACAAATGTTACTCTTCTTTTTGTAAACATAATAAAATGACAATTTTTATTTTTATGTGGACAAAGAAAATAATATACCAATTTATTTTATGTTTAATTTGTAAACATAATAAAGAGGATTATTTTATGTTTATTTTGTAAACATAAAAAAAAGGATTATTTTATGTTATCTTGTTTACATAAGAAAAAGACAAATTTTTGTTTACATAATAAAAAGACTATTTTAACATATAATTTTGTTTACAAATAAAACACAAACTTTTAACATTAATTTTGTGAATATAATAAAAAGGACAAAGTTTTACATAAATTTGGTTAACAGAATAAAAGACAAGGTTTTTACATTAATTTTGTTCACCAAATTTTTACCCTTATTTTATGAACATGATAAGGTGTAAGTTTAATCTTTATATTATAAAATGTAAGTTTTAATCTTATTTTCCTTTACAAATAAAGATGAGGCTTTTATTGTGATTCATCAAAAGTACACAAATTTATATGTTGTGCTAACTTTATTGTGACGACACAAATTTATATGCTGTGTTAACTTTATTGTGACGACACGAATTTATATGTTGTGTTAACTTTATTGTGACGACACAAATTTATATGTTGTGTTAACCTTATTGTGATGACACCAATTTATATGTTGTGTTAACATTATTGTGATGACGCAAATTACATCATCATATTAATATTGTAGTAATAACACAAATTTACATTGTGCGTTGATTTAGTTGAGATGACGCCAAACTTCACCGTCACGTTATGTAATGAATCAAAATTTACCAAATAAGCATATCATTCATATGGAGTAGAATTAGTAAATAAGTATATAAGCATATCATTCATATGAATCAAAATTGACAATATAAATTATGGCATTTATGTCAATGCAAAATTGTCGTTTTGTCATTAGAATTCGTAAATAAGTAAAAATGCCATTTTTACTTGCTAAGATTTGATTAGGAACTTAGAGTTTGTTTTGACAAATAAAATTTACTTTTATTGTCATTAGAAACTTTAAATTTGACATACAAATAAAATTCACTTTTTATTTGTCATTAGGAAACTTGGAATTTGTATGCAAATAAGATTTGCTCTTTTTTTTATGTTATTAGAAACCATAGAAAAATGTGAATATGTCAAATACTCTTTTATGTGCCATTAAGATTCATAGGAAATTGTTTATATATATAGGTGCATTTATGTGTCATTAAAGATTCATAGAAAGTGATTACAAATAAATGACTATTTAATTGTCATTTGAATAACATAGAAAGTGATTACAAATAAATGACCATTTAATTGTCATTTGAATAACATAGAAACTTGTTTACAATAACATGACATCTTTTTTTTTTACATTTTGTTATTGTGAATAAAAAGGACAACTTTTTGTTAGAAAATGTAAATTAGAATAAAACGGACATTCTTGTTAGAAAATATACATTAGGATAAAAATAACCCTTTTTGTCGAATTAGAATTTACAAAATGGAAATTGTCAACAAAGACAAAGCTATTATTTTTCATTCGTTGTTGAAATAGAATTGTATGCAATATAAAGAATATTTCAATGTAAAGTTATACTTTGGAGAATATGATATTTCAGAAGTTAAATATTTTTAAAATATGAAATATTTTAAAATAACATTTTTAGAAAATAATTATAATTGTTCTTGGACACGAGGTTAGGTCACGTTTATGGCGGAAGTCTGTCCGGAACCAACAGGCATATCCAGCAGCCATAAATGTTGGGCCTAATGTGAGAGGTCCAAGTACATGAATACAAATTGGGTTTTGACTCGAGGTTAAGCCCAACTGTGGAATAAGTCTGCCCGGAACCAACCGGCATATCCAGCATCCACAAGTTGTAGGCCTAATGTGAGAAGTCTGGCCCATTATAAAACATAAATGTATAATTTAACGAATTGGATTATTTAATCCATTGTGAATAAAAACATCATTTTAACCTGAATAAGTTTATTAACTTATATTATCCATTTTATAATGAATATTAAAAGAGTTAATTTCAAAACTAATATTTTGAAAATAATGTTTTAATATGAGAAACGATATTTTGATCAGAATAAATGGTTTATTTATTTTAAAATGAATAAAAGGAATTACGTAAATAAATAAGAACAAGAAATTAAAACCCTTTATTTACAAATAGTGTAAATAAGGAAGAAAAAGAAATGAGACCATTTATTTATATTTAGGTAAATAAATAACAAAAGGATAAGAATATATTTATTTACATTTAGGATAGGAAAAGAAAAGTAAACACATTTATTTATGTAAATAAATAAGAAAAGGAAAATGAAAACATTTATGTATATCTAGGTAAATAAATAAATGATAGGAAAGAATAACTTATTTACATTTAGGGTAAATAAAACCAGAAGATAGAGAAGTATAATTTATTTACATTTAGAGTAAATAAAGCAAATGGTAGAAAAGAATAATTTATTTACATTTAGTGTAAATAAAACAGAGATAATAAAGGTGATATTTTTATCGTCATTTTATATGCGATAAAAAGAATAAATTTTTATAATTAAAATCGCCAAATGATTTATATATATAAATATAAATTATAAACTTAATGACACGCGCGCGATAGTTCGCGTATCGACAATCTAGTTATACCGAAAGATCCGACCATCGGATTTTCCCAAAACTAGAACCGTTAGGACCGCTTTGGGAAGATCTTTCCAACGATATAAACTTCATCAAAATCCAACGGTTAGTTTTCGAGATAAGTGTAAATCAAATTTGGTTGAAAACAGCGCCAGGGTCGCCCATTGACCCGAAGCGTTGTTATATTAATTTAAGCTATTTTTATTTAAATAAAAATAGAAATAGGTCGTTATTAAATACCAATAACAATTTGAAATGATTTCAAGTTGTATATATATGCGAGAATCATTTGAAAAGTCCGGGTTCAATCTCATTTCAAATGATTATACGACGATCTAAGTCGAAGAGTTGAAGATGGTGATTGAAGACCGACGATCTTGACATCGAATGGATGTGTTGCTACTGAGACCCATGAGAGGAGTAGCTACCTTGAAAGGGGTTCAGTGGTGGCCGTTCGGACGTAGTGTTGATTTATACGGATTTGACTTTCGCTCAAACCCAGAGCATAAGTTTATAAATGGAATGTATGTCTGACGTTGTAGTCCTTTATACTACATTCGTTGATCTCTGTTAATATATATATGTTTGGTGGTTAACGCCCTTCTCTAAGACGTACGAGCTTAGAGGTTATATATTGGTAGAAATCAATGGTGTGGTATGGATTGACAATGTGGCATGCCAAGATGCATGAATCAAGGATTTTGTTGAAAAGCAGGCCTTGTGGTCGATGATCAAAGCACGGTCTGTTTAGGCGTAGCTTTGTGTATAGCGTGACTTCGCGAGCCTCACACCCCGGTATGAGTCAAAAACGGGATACGGACTGCAGGGAGGTCACACGTTTCTTTCTAGTTAGAGTGATGTCAGGGACCTACCAGCGCTGACATTTTACTTATGTGGATGATGGATTTTGAGGTACCTCGTGTTTTATAGGCCGTTGGTGGTCATACTATAGGTTCAAAGGAACCGGGAAGCGTGTGTTCAGGCATAACTAATCCACTGCCGATAGGCGGGGACCGACCCTGAAGATCCAAGGGTTCACTGCGGGGGATCCTGAGGCATTTGCTAGAGTGTCTCGAATCGGAGAGGAGCTTGCCCCTAGCCTCGACTCATGATGGAAATCCAATTTCCGATACGACCTTGCGGTTTTGATTGTAGAACTAGTATGGCGACATGATATATGGTACCCATGCCGTCTATGATTTATACATTATGATTGAAATGTTTTTATTAGAACATATACACACTAGTATTAAACCCGTTTTATCGTATCAAGCATCTCTTGACCATTATAAGGTAAAACCCTATCCTCTGGTTTGCGTTGCATTGTGTGATGGGACTTGGGTCTTATAATGGTTTCATTTTTCTAAAAAGCATGGCGTTGTTTTAACGTTTTACTTTATTTTATGCACTGGCAATCCAATGGAGTAAACCCGTTCCGCGTTAGCGGCGTGGTCCTATGATTAGCCTTATCAATAGATTAGTTTAGTTAAGATTTCTCATACCAGTCCCATGACTGACCTGTAGTTTGTTTCACTAGCAAACTCGGGTGCCCATATTTTTTCACACGGGCAGTCGACTAGCTTGTTTTGCAGATATCTATTCTTTTTGCAGGATCCTAGATTGAAGCTTAAAGCTGTGTCAGAGCATTTATAGTCTTCCGCTGTGTATTGTAATTTAACTTCCGCTGTATCATTCCTTTAATTGATGTACTCTGATATTCTGTACTCTGATGTAACATTATATGTAATGTAATAAAAGTCTGCTGTTATTGTTCTTATGAATTGTATTCCCAAAGTTAACGTATGCGAGTTTTGAACGGTCTTGGTCGATTTTGCGATCGATTAGGTCCGGGCAAAATCCGTGTCGTTACACATTTGGATATAAACTCCCCAATGTCTCTTTTCATCCCTTCCCAGTAGTAAGTCTGTCTCATGTCTCGATACATCTTATTACCACCGGGGTGTATAGTCTGTTTGGAGTGATGACATTCTCTAAGCACTTCATCTCTCAATCCATTGACATTGGGTACAACGAACTTTCCATTCTTTCTAAGCCATCCATCTTGATCAAGCCCATACTTGTTCATCTCCTCATCGATACCCATCTCTAACTTGGAGATGATTTCCAATAGTTTAGGATCGTCCCTCTGACTAGAGCCGACCCGCTCAATTAAAGTGGGTCTGATCGTCAAACTTGCTAACATTTCTGAGTCCAATTCGCATTTTGGTCTGAAATCAAACCCCGCGATATACTCCAGTTGCTTCCATTCAAAGAACATTGCCCCTAAACTGGCATGTCTTCGACTCAACGCATCGGCTACCGCATTGCCCTTTCCCGGTGTATATGCGATGTCGAAATCATATGAAGCTAAGAACTCTAACCACCTCTGCTGACGAAGATTCAAATCCTTTTGAGAGAAAAGATACTTTAGCGACTTATGATCAGTAAACAGCTCGAATCTTTCTCCCAAGAGATAATGTCTCCACATCTTCAATGCGAATACGATCGCTGCCAATTTAAAATCATGGATAGTATACCTCTTCTCATGCGGTTTCAGTTGCCTACTTGCATAAGCAACTACCCTACCTCCTTGCATCAGTACGGCACCCAGTCCGGTACCACAGGCATCCGTGTATACCGTCATCTCTTCGTTCCCCTTAGGAATGACTAACACTGGCGCGCTGTCAACTTGTACTTTAGACTCTTGAATGCATTCTCGCACCTTCCTTCCCAGACAAAAGCATGATTCTTCTTGGTCAACTGGGTCAATGGTGCTGCTATCTTGGAGAAACCTTGGATAAACTTACGATAATATTCAGCTAATCCCAAGAAACTTCTTACGTCTGTTGCATTCTTGGGCGTAGGCCAATCCTGTACCGTAGCCACCTTCGCCGGGTCCACGGCAATACCATTCTCTGATACAACATGGCCCAAGAACCTCACTTCCCTCTTCCAGAAGTGACATTTAGAAAACTTTGCTTTCAATTGGTGTTTTCTCAACACCTCCATCACTATCCTTAAATGTTCCTTGTGTTCTTCCTCTGTCCTTGAATAGACCAAAATATCATCAACGAACACAAGGACAAACTTATTCAACTGATCTCTGAAAACCCTATTCATAAGATCTACAAAATATGCTGGGGCATTGGTCAGCCCGAATGGCATGACCAACCACTCATAAAACCCAGACGGCGTCCGAAATGCCGTTTTAGCTATACTCTCAGCTTCCACTCTAAGCTGATGAAAACCTGTCGCGAGATCCAACTGAGAAAATATTCTCGCGCCACTCAACCGATCGAACAAATCATCTATCCGCGGTAGAGGATACTTATTCTTCCTCGTCACTTTATTCAACTCGCGGTAGTCTACACACAAACGAAGGGAACCATCGCCTTGGTAGCAAACACAACTGGTGCTCCCCATTCAGAAACACTCCTTCTGATAAATCCCTTCTTCAAAAGATCGCTGACTTGCACCTCGAGCTCTCGCTGCTCCCTTGGTGCCATACGACGAAGTGGCATCACTATAGGCCTGGCATCTTTTACCAAATCAATACGGAACTCAATCTCTCGGTGTGGTGGAAGTCCGGTCACTTCTTCGAAAACATCCGGATACTGGCCAACCACGGGAAAACCTGACAACTCACTATGCGGAATATCGAGGGAGTTTAGAAAACTAGCCAATACCCCCTCGCTGGGTAGACCACCAAACACTATCCTCCGCCCATCATCCGCTCTAGCTGTCACCAAAAAGGCCTCACAGTCTACCACTACCCCGTATCTTCGGAGCCAATCTACTCCCAAAATAATGCCAAACCCAGTAAAGCCCAAAACAAAGCAATCACAAACAAACATGCATCCATGACTCGATAAGACCACATTACGACAAATCATGCTAAGGCTAGTCGAACCACCAATCGGGTTCGTCACTACTAAAGGTCTATCGACAATCTCGGGCTCCAATCCCAACCTATCTACCAGGTCACTAGATATGAAAGAACTGGAAGCTCCGGTATCAAACAAAACTCTAACAGGAACATCGTAAACAGAAAGCATACCTTGAATGACGACATTCTTTCCTTTCTCCGCCGCAGTTGGGGCATTCGACGAAGAAGGAATAACATTAAGGGAATATGCTTTCACCATTTGCTTTTCCTTAGGGGGTTGCGGACACTTGTCCTTGTGATGTCCCATTTGGCCACAGTTGAAGCACTTCCCATCCGCTGGCTTGGCCCAACAATTACTAGCATAATGGCCCTTCTTACCACAGCTGAAGCACTCAACATCTTGCTTATTCTTTTTCTTCTGGCCATCCTTAGCTTGGTTCTGTTTTCTCTTATTCTGGGAACCACCCTTGCCTCCACCACTTGCTTGTAGCTTTGGCTCATCTGCGGATGCAACCTCAGTCTTCAGCTTAGGGTAGAGACTCTCTGATCTTAATGCTTTCCCCACAATCGACTCAAACATCTCATCGATGTGGTTAATAAGCCTCTCCCCCTATGTACTGATCTAAACCAGTTATGAATTTCTCATTCTTCTTCTCGACAGTATCAATAAGAGATAACCCATACTTTGACAAAGTGTCGAATTCAGCAATATACTCCGAGACAGCTCTGCCATTCTGCTTGAGCTCCAAGAATTTCTTAAACAGCACTGACTTCTGAGCAGCTGGAATAAACTTCTCGCTAAAGCGAGCTTTAAACTGCTCCCAAGTAATCTGATCTTCGGGAGTGGCTGCCTTTATAGCATTCCACCAATTCATTGCCCGCCCTTGCAGCTGACGGGACGCAAGCTTTCTCTTCATCGCATCCTCGATACCCAAATCCTCGAAGATACGTTCGCAACTATCCAACCAATCTTGAACATCCGTGGCCGACTCCGTTCCGTGAAATGGCTTCCCACCAAGGCTAGTATAATCCTTATTCAGCTTGGCGAAGTCGACCCTCGGCGCCTGCACTATTGGACCACCACCATTTCCACCATTGGGAGCTGCCCTCCGTACATCTCTTAGCATCTCTCTCATGAGGTCAGTAAACATCGTCCTCATGTCAGCAGCATTCCCGTTATTGGCCCCTCTACCGGTACCTCTAACATATCGGCTCATCGTCAATCTGAAAAAGGAAACGATTAACGACTCCATAGTGGTGCTAGTGCAGTACGACTTCATCCTTATACTACTAATAGTATATATATATAGCTTTTGAAAAACCAAAATAATCACAAACACGCTCTCTCGTATACGTATACTATCTCTCCCTGATAACTTCCATAGGTTAACTGCGCAACCTAGAGCTCTGATACCAAATGTGACGGCCCGCCCCGCACCAGCCTGCATTTCCTTCAAAAGTGCGCTGTACACATGCCCGACTAGCACGGGACGGTCGTCAGGAGAAAGGAAAGAAGAGAATGAACTAATCAAGAAACCTGTAGAATGTCTCACAGCGCATGGAATAAAATATAATAATAATAACATACTTGACATAAAACAGGTGAGACAGTGCATAAGCTGATAACTAATAATCAATGTCAACATCAGAGCAGCGGAAATCCAAATACAGCTTATTACAACTTTCCAAATTTACTGTCTCTAACAAAAGAAAGCTAAAGTGAAAGATGCACCACCAATGCCCAAGCAGTGATCTTCAACAACACAGGGAGAATACTATATATATTACGTGGAAGCCTCCTGCTCGTCTCCGGATCATCTACCCACGCATCACCAGCTAACATGTCTCTAGTCTGCTCGTGTGAGCACCCAGAGTAATAAGAGGAGACATAAAACTCTAGGTCAGACATAAAGCCTGGTATGAGCGATAAGCATCTAAACAGAACAATAACAGGTATACTAAACCATACCTGAACCTGGACCTGCAACCAAAGAGTTAGTACCACATACCGTACAGTACTCCAAGGCACCATAATGAATAGTGTAAAGAATACGGGGGTGGGGTGTGCATGTCATAATGATAGCAAACATATCATCCATAGCAACCATCCTCACATCTCTCACTCAGTGCGTAAAGCATACGATATCTACCACTTTGGAACACTAGACAAATTGAGGTAACGACGAATCCCGACTTGTAGAAACCCTGCTGTAACCAAGCCAAACACTTGGAGTCATGACCAAACATTTCAATGACCCACTTCATTAGTCGTAGCCCTTGGTTCTACCGATGCCATAATGGCCCTGAATCCGCCTTCGTACCTCCTACCATAGTGGTCCAAAGCTATAGACATCGATAACCCCTTAACACGCGTCCTGCAGCAAAGCCCAACTATGAAGCGAACTCGTTGATTCCCATCTAAATCTTGAGCTCTAACTTCTCATTTGGACTTCCTCTGCATCTCGGGTTTTGATCGAATTGGAGCTGGTCTTCAAAAGAGTCGTCGCATAGAAGTGGTCCTGAATTCGATTCGGTTCGGATATATACGTATAACACGGTTCGGTTCGGTGCAATGCTCCATGGTGTATTCCTGCGTGTGGTTCGGTTCGGTGATCCTTCCCCTTAGACGTCGGTTCGGTTCGGATGTCACGCTCCTGTCGGTTTGGTTCATCCCTACTCCAGCTTGCCTGCTCCGATCCGATCTCGTCCCCTGGCTTACTCCGATCTGGTCCTACTCCATAGCCCGATCCGATCCCACCCCCTTATTTGCTCCGATCCGCTTCGCTCCCTAGCTTACCCCGATCCGATCCGCTCTTGAATCTACTCCGATTCGATCCGCTCTTTATAGTTCCGATCCGATCCCCTCATCCCCTCCAACTCTAAGTAAACGGCCTTCCTTCTCGCCAAGCCTCCTCCAGTGACAAGTTCCAATCCAGTTCGAATCCCCTCGGTCAGTTCACAAATCCGATCCGACCCCCTACTCCGATCCGATCCAGTTCGGAACCTGCACACTTCTGCAACTTCCCAGCGAGCTTTCTACGCCATTCGACGGCGTTTTCGACCAATCTAACTATTCTAACCAATCATAAAACATACCATAGAGTCATAGCAATATGTAAGAGCAACCACAAACACCAAACAACAATCCAAATGAATCAAAATGGATCAAAAGTTGCTAAAACCTCACATTTTCCTATAATCCTTCTTAATCATGTTTAAGCACATACTTAGTAAAACTTAATCAAATCGTCTAAATTTTCTAACAGAGGCATGAAATATTATTTAAGAATTTCTAAACATTTTTCCAGAATTTATTCGTGTATAAATTCGCTAATCTTCACTAATTACCCTTAATTACCGTAATTAGTGCAAAAACTATGCAAATCACTCACCTTTGCCACAACTAAAACCCCAAAACTGAAATATTCTCTGATTTGGCGCTGTTCCCAATCTTACACAGCAGCTCTACCTCGGTTCTCGTGCTAATACTCCTTGATTTGATGTTTGCTAAGCCTAATCTTCAATTAGAAAGTGATTAAGAGGTGTTTTGAAGAGATTTAGAGGGTGGAGGCCATGGCTAGGTTAAGAGGAATGAATAGTGACGGCTGAAAAATGAGAAAAAGGTATTCTCCAAACTCTAACAGCCCTTTTAAACTCCTAATCCCGAAATTCCCCTTTGGGCCTAGCTGTTAATCACCCGGTTAAGCCCAATTAAGCTGTTTTTCACCATCTGAAACTTGTTTCACCCATATCTCCCAAACGGTGAGTCCGTTTGACTAATATGACCACTCTACGGAATTGTAAACAATCATCCGGATCCAAATGAAGTGGATTCAGGTCAAAATTCCTTTCCAGTCAAAAGTTATGGTCAAAACAGTGCTAACTAGGGGTTAAATGGTCATTTAAAAATCGACAAAAATCATGAACATGGGAAATGACCCTACTAGTCGTTTCTCAAAAGTACACGACCATACGACTTACTAAGAAAAAGAAATAAATATTCTACGATCTTCCGATGCGTAGAATGCGGGTCATTACAGGTTAGATAATCCCAACTAGTTAATTAAATATTTTTAAATTGATTTTCAAAGGAAGATTAAAGAATAAATTTAAAAGCGTTTATCTTTGATAAAATTAATGGGAACCTTTCCCTAATAATGTGAACATTTTATTTGAAGAAAATTCTGAATTGGAATGAGGCATATAGTGTTTTTATAGCACTTGATTATAAAATATGCGTGTTATTCAGAAAGATCGGGTTTAACCCATTCTAAATAATTAATATGACGATTAAAGTCGACTATGAATACGGTGGTTGAAGACCGGAGTTCTTCACATCGTTTGGATGATTACTGATATCTTGATTGGGCTGTATACCCAGAACAAGGTAATAAGTGGTGATCGTCCAGACATACTTGGAGATCGACGGATATGCGAGGACCTCTCTCCTATATTAGACATATGGGATGAGGAATTAGCTGTCTCCGGTTTCATTCAGACCCAGAACGGACTTGTAAATGGATGTGTGTCGGACATTGGATTTCATTTTGTGCTAATTGATTTCTATTAAATATATATCTATTTGGTGGCGAAGAATTTATTCTCTTGCTTAACACCCTTCTTTGAGATGTACGAGCTTAGAGGTTATATATTGATAGACATTAGTTGTATGGTGTGAATTGTCTATGTGTCATGCCAAGATGCAAAAGATCAAGGCTTTTGTTGAAAAGAAGAGTTTTGTGGTTTATGATCAAAGCACAACTTTAGTTAGCATAGTTTTGTGTATAGCGATACTTCGCGAGCCTCACACCCCGGTATGGACCAGAAATGGGAGAGGACTGCAGGGAGAACATGCGTTTCTTTCTGGTTAGGAGTGGTTCCATGGTATAGAGCGCAGCCATTTTACTTTTATTGATGATGGAATGAGGCACCTCGGATATTGAGTCCTTAATGACTTAGATTTTATGCCCCATAGGGTAGGGAAATGTATTTTTCAGGCATAACTAATCGACTAAAGTATTTGTGGGTCGGCCCTGAAGATCCAAGGCTCACTCGAGCTTTGAGCCTGAGGCATGGGCTAGAGTGTCTCGAATTCGGTAAGGACGATCCCTTTCCTTGGTTCATAGATGGAAATCCAGCTTCCAATACGACGTTGTGCGGTTTTGATTGTAGAAATAGTATGGCGACATGATATATGGTACCCGTGTCATCTATGATTGATACATTTGTATTTGAAGTTGTTTCTAAACACTATGTACTTATAATAGTATCAAATGATTTGTTTTATACGTGTCAAGTATGTTTGGCAATTATAAGGGAAAACCCTGTCCACCGACTTGCTTTGCATTGTGTGATGGGACCTAGGTCTTATAATAGCTTCATTTTTCCAAAAATCATTGCGTTGTTTTATTTTAAACTGAGGTTCATGTGGAGTAGACCCGTTCCGTGTTATACGGCATGGTCCCATGATTTCCTAACTTTTAAAATAAAGATTAATAACTGTTTTAGTTCTCACACCATTCCCATGACAGACCTGGCGTTTATTGTTTTAACCTAAACTCAGGGTTCCCCTATCCACATGGACAGCTAGTAGTTTTGGTTTTGCAGGTATTATATTCACAAGATCTTGGTTTATAGCTGAAGCAATATTCGGAAAGCTTTGTATCCATGTATTTCCTTCAGTTGTGTTTTGTATTATTTTTTCCGTTGCTATTTAAATGTAATTTAAATCTCTGGTATATTTCTGATGTATATTATTTATTCACAGTCTATTATATTTTTGTACTCTGATGAAAATTAATGTAATAACAATGAAATGTTCTGTCATTTGTGTTTTGATCTGTCGTGTTCTCAACTCAATCCGGGCTTTCCCGTAAGGGAAACTTTGGGTCGTTTCATTTTGGTATCAGATCTTTGTTTACAAAGCTCGAGAACAAGACACATTAGAACCAAATGAAAGAATTCATCAGAGATTGGATTTGTAATATCCAATGAGAATGACTCCTTAGAGATGAGATCAGTAGTATCCTAGAATAAGTTTCAAAGAGTGTTATTTTAAAATAAAAATGAAAACAAATTTTGTTTTAAAAGTTTAAACCATATTATACGTATTTTAGTATTTTATTCTACATTGATATTGGACAATCAAGAATATAAAGATTTTGCATATACGCGTCATGAACTTATATTCAAAGCCTTAAATATACTGGATAGATATAGAATCACACTCTAGCTGCCCAGAGGTGATTCTGATGATCGTGCAACATCGTCAGTGTTTATGTTCGAGTTTAGAAAGTGGATATCTATTTATTTCCAATTGACTGGTGTGAGTGCCAAAACTTAGTTAGAATTTACTGTTGTGATTTGCACAAAAAATATGATTTTTGACTATATATAAAAGTTATATATATATTTAAAAAGTTAATTAACTAATTGATTGCTGGTTGTGATGTTTGATAATTAGTTTAACTCACAAGATTATTGAAACCAAAAAGAGAATGAAAGGTAAATTTAACCAAATAGAATCAAATACTGAACTAAATTTAAAATTGATTGCAATTGGATACATACATACACATACATACATACATATATATGTATATATATATATTGAACAGGTCAAAGCATGGAAGCTAAGAAGAGGAATAAAATTGTATGCCCAACAAATAGGTACATATTTACTGTTTTGTTTGGGTTTGATAATTTTACGAGCCGATTAGCTAGCGGCTTGGATATTTCTTTTTTTCTTTGAGATTGGTGAGGGCCCTGCGTGGCTAGTTGCGGTTTTAAATATCAACCCGTACAAAGGAGGTTATGGCGAAATTTTTCGAAAATTTAGGGTGTTAGCCAAATTTTTGAGAAATTAGAAATTTCTTAGAAACTGAAAAGTTGAACAATGAAAACTAGAATAAAAGTTGAGTTGGTTGGTTAAACAATTTTCGGCTCTGTTCCGTTTCGAGGATGAAAAGATTTAAGTGGGGGAGGTTGTAACAACCCAGATTTTCCAAATCAATTTAAAATTTATTTTAGCTATTTTAATGGATTTTGTATATTTAAAATTATTTATTTTAAATAATAACAACTAAAATTTTATTTTAATTGAAGTTAGAACGTCAAATTTTATTTTAATTATAAATAGAGTTTGAAATGGTGCGGTTGTTTGAAAATTCGATTTTAAA